>JADQWA010001037.1:0-147461 GCA_018344505.1 Nebria ingens riversi
ACAACCCTAACTTAGTACACCTCACATACAATTGCGCCCCATGCGGAAACGTCCAATCCATATCCGCTTTCTAACAAAAAAAAACCCCAATCAAAACACACAACATATTAAATAAAAAATCAATTTACTTACAGTAATCGATATATTTTGAAACGTAACTAAAAGATGTTGATTAACACGATCCAATCGACAGCTTCGAAACAACGGATGAAATCTACCTCCATCTAAAACAAATACACGCTTGAAAAAACAATCAAACCCTCATTTCCCACCGAACTGAGTCACCTTGTTCGTTAATACACAACGGACCGACCCAATGCCCTCCAATACATTTAATCTTGCACAAACGTCGCTCCCCAAGCGGGCCGATTTGCCCGAAAAACTTCACTTCTCGAATACGCGCGTAATCATTCTTCAACCGCGCATCATCATCCGGATTATCCAATTCCGTCCCATTCATTGCCAATAACGGCGGAATACAACTATCCGACGAGTTTGTTTCTAACAAAATATACTTAAATGTGCGTTTGGTTGCATACCTACTAGGAGGAATTATTACGTACCTTGAATAGCTGTTTTGTTACTTAATGACGCTGTTGCCCACACAAACCACCCGATTATCAACACAGATAATTTCCGTTTCATTTTATTATTATTTATTAAACACTCCGGTTCAAATTTGCACTTGTGTTACTAGTCACCACACACATTATTGCAATTTGTTTATATACCGAACATAATTCATTATTTATCCGATTTATGTATATGTGCGTGTATATAATAGCGATTTGTTCGTTAAATCATTGTAGATGTCGTAATTCATGTCATTTGAGTTGAAATGTTGTGTGGTGCGAATTGAGTTTTCGCAGTGTCGCCCGTTCAATACTGTACTGAACTGAAGGGTTGCGCTGAAGCTGAAAACAGCTACAGCTCCTGCAACCTAACGGTCTTAAATGTAACGCGGGCTAGTATATTTTAAACTAAAATAAGAGGATTTGTTTGTAATAAATAGTTTTTTTTTTCTGCTTTTTAAGTAATAATTAAATAATAAAACGGTTAAAGTGACTCTTTAAGGGTCTCATTGCCAATTTCCAACGAAGTCGTGTTTACACAATAACAAAATCATATCTATGAAAGTATCTAGATGAAATGTCAATATTTACTATTTTAAAATATAAATCAAATGCCCAATTAGTATATCAAGTTCAAATATACCTTTATATTGCTAAATCTATTGATAAACAAAGGAATTACACACAAATGGCGTTAGGAGGGTAAGAGGGAGATTAAGCAAACACTTTCGGTGAACTAGCCTTTAGCGGCCATCTTTTTTTCCCTAAACATCAACGAGACCTTTAAAGACTCACTTTACCATAAAACAATGTTTAAGTTGGTATAAAATGACTATACATTTATTCATATATTAAAAATCTTACAAATTATCAATCACACGCACATATATAAACTAAAATAGATATTTACAATAAATACTTAGACCAAAATCATTTTTGACCGGTTGCAATTGCATGCACTATAGACACAATACTCTCATAAGTACCAGTAATACACCCAAGTATTCCCAGTAAGAGTATAAACACATTTTTCACAACCATCCACGTAGATACTTCGGAAACGGACCATTTAATGGCCATTTCCAAATCGGCGGAAACAATAAGGCCAACGCAGTACTACTAACTGCTCCTACCAACGAAATGAAGTGATTTAAATACGGAATTACTTCAGCTAAAGTAACTGTAATAAATAATAATTGTGTTAAAAATTGATTTTAAATACGACTTAAAGCCCAACTTACATGTGACTAATACAAGTGCAGATCTGAAACACATTTCACCTAAAACCGGATATTGGAAAGGGCCAAATTTGGCTACTACTTGAGGCCACATAATTACTACAGGAATGTAGAACTGTAAGGCGAAAGTCAACAGGATTCCGAGTGAAATTATCACTTTTAACCACTTGAGATAAACTAAAATATAATTTTTTAAATTATAATTAAATCATTTCAGTGCGTCAATTATAAAAGCACACCCACAACCACCATGTTAGCTAACTAGTAGTGCGGGTCGTATATGTTTAGGCGTTATTTTAGTGGTTTTTATGAGTGACTTAAAGCAATTAAGGTAGCTGAAGTGTATTGCGGTTTGCGTATGTTTAGGCGTCTAACTTACATATTCTCTATTTCCAAATTGAGTGTAACACTCCCTTGAATTAGTTCTCCATATTGTAAGTAGGCCAGGAATCCGAGAGTTGTAAAAAGCGCAATGACGAACCCCATTCCGACATTTAATACACCCAAAGGTTTAGCGAAGTGTTCCGGATTCTTCATTTCTCTTTGTAGTGGTAACACCTATATACAGAAATATGAAAAAACACCGGAACCAACTGAAATGTGTCGAATAAACTTACAAGTCCAATACCTTCAAAAGCAAACAGGGCCGTGCCAAAAAACAAGGGCATCGTATTGAGTTCGCCTACATATTTAACGGAACTGATCGGTGGTAGATCTTGTGTGACAAAATACAACGTAATTATAACGCCAATCAGCATAATAATATTTGCGATCGTTGATAACGGTGCTAAATATTTTAAATTACGTACTAAACAAGTCAGTAATATCGGTAATAAAATAATCGCCATGTGCACACGGATGTCCAGTGTGATGTCGTGGAAGTCCAGTACTTGTTTGATGTTTTTTGAAACAAATACAAAGTAAACACAACAGAAACCCAATTGGGTGACGCACAAGAATAAGTTGACTAGCCACTTCATGGTGGGCGCGATCCTCTTCAACCGTGGGTGGCCCGTTGAAAAACAAAGTTGAACCGTTTGGGCAAAACCCGGATTCGTCTCCATACCCGTCCGTTGTTTCATCTCATTCGCTGCACTCAACTATAATAAACAATACTGAATTCATTTCATATTAACAACAATTATTTCAACATCACTTTCATACAGTTACAATTAACATAACTGATTTAATTCGAAATAAATACACTAGCGCTGCATGATAGTTTTTAATCATTGACTCAGTTGGCATCACTTCCATAAAATGTTATTTAGCTTATAGTTGGTATATCTGAATTAATTTGCTGAAGCTACTAAGTTATCAACAATTACTTGAGTAGGTTGGCAACACTTCTATACATTTATTTGGCATAACACATAATTGATTTAAATTTGCTGAAGCTGCATGGTTATCAATAATAATTTGAAGTATGTTGGCAACACTTCTATATAGTTATTTAGCATATCTGATTTAATTAGTAATAAATACACTAGCGTTGCATGGAAGTTTTTAATAATTGACTCAGTTGGCATCACTTCCATAAAATGTTATTTAGCTTATAGCTGGTATAACTGAATTAATTTGTTGAAGCTACATAGATATCAATAATTATTTGAGTAGGTTGGCAACACTTTTATACAGTTATTTAATTCTAAATAAATACGCTAGAGCTGTATGGAATTTTTAATAATTTAGCATGTTGGCATCACTTCTATATAATTTTAAGCATATATTTGGCATAACTGATTTAATTTTCTTAATAAATACACTCAGAGAGTAGTGTAAGTGACGTCATTATGTATATTTGAAAGGCGAATAATTACCTATTGTTTAACTTATACCCACTTAATATTACTCACCAACAAATGTTGACAATGTACACAAATTATCCCCAAAATAACAACAACAATTGGCCCTACAATAATACCAGCATTCCTGAACGCATCCCCCATAGCCATCATACCAGATCCGATATTCCCTCTTAGTAAATGCATTAAAGTCTCGCTAAATCTATAAATAAATTAACAAATAAATATAGTTTGCCCTCTTAAGTATATTAAGTCCCTTATAGACCACGTTACCGGTAACAAACGCTGAAATATCATTAGAAAAACAGTACTTACGACGTCGGATGGTCAATAGACCCGTGTCCATCATCAACTTCCGCTTTCGGAGGCTTTTCCTCGAATTTATCTTGTAGCGCAATACTAACTATGGGATCTTTCGATTGGAATTCGCTAGTAAACGTTCCATTTCTATAAATATTAATCATTGTTTATTATATATTTGTTTGGGCATCGCTTAAGTTTCATTTACGTTTTATTTTCGGTTTTGTAACTATCCTGGGACCCGTACCAAGGCACCGTTACGTTATTGGTGGGAATTGTGTATGTACTTTGGTCACCCATACTGCAAAATTATATATATATATATATGTGTATTAAAAAAATAACTGATTTAATGTTTACACGTAAATTAATTATTTTACATAATTAATAACGCTGAATACTGAGAAGATATACTATAATGAATTCAAATTATTTTTTTATAACTTGATAACCTTGTTTGATGTATGTTATTGTCATTTAAACACAAAAATACATTTTATAACAATAACAAATTATAAAGACCACAACCGCAACATAATTACCTACTCGTACGCAACGCTGGTTGCCTATCTAATACAATTTAATTATTATTTAATAAATCAATTAAATAATAATTCATTTACTTCAAAATCAATGGTGGATTGATTGATTTAATGCATATTTATTAAATAATATCAATATATAGCAAACAAATCAGACAATTGAGAATATTTTATTAATTTAAATGTTTATTATTAATATAAGGGATAAACATTTACTGCGGGTTGTGTATGCGTAGGCGTCTTTATTAATTTAAGCATTAATCAGTAAAACGTACATTTATATTCTTACATTCGAGCAGGACGATGTAAATGTACCAAAACGTAATTGTTATATAATTTTTGGCAATTTACCAAAAGTAGTTGTAGCGGGTGTGAGTTGCGGGTTACATATACATAGGCGTTCATTTCTAATAGTTATCAAATAATTGTTGTAGTTTTATTAATTGTTTTACTCGCGTAATTTTAACCATGGAATTTTATGGTACATGTCCTTGTGTTTTATCAACAATAAATTATACAAAAACCAACTCGGGAATTAGTACTCAGTAATTACATTGAAAATCTGATAATCTCTGCATTGTTTTAAACTGATAACACATTGATTCGTTTATGCTATCTGAATTCGCGATCAAATAATAAATGACTACATCTGATTTATAATAAAAAACTATAAACAAAAATGTATTTAACATATTATGTAGGTTAGGTTAGGTTAAAAAAAATAATAATCGCATAAAAAATAATTTCGTAACGAAATTGATTGGCCCCGATGTACTTTCCAACTGGTTTTTAGTGGGTAGCTTGCCAAAATATATCCAAAATAAATACGTTTCAGGTCATTAGCCTGCATTAAAAAAATAAATAAATAAATATTTGTATATACTTATTTATAATTTTAATCACATAATTATGTTAAACAATTACTATTTTCTTTACATAACTTTGAAATTATATTAATTTTATTATTATTTATTTATTTATATATATATATATATATATATATATATATATATATATATATATATATAAAAGAAATAAACGTACTTAGAATAATAAATATTTAATGAGCCGTGACACTAAAATTAATATATTATTTTGTAATCTTATGCCCTTGCTAGTATTGGCGCCTATTTTGAAAGTTAACCCCCCTTCTCTCCTCGCAAACATCGCATGTCTAATTTGGCACAAACTAAGAAAAGAATTTCGCGAAACCATAAATTATATTTTAGGTATCCCAAAAAAGGTCGTTCCCTTTTGGACACCCATGAATTACATGTGTTTTTTTTATGTAAACCCCAGTGGCGTACGAGGATTATATAAAAAAATATTGCTGCATTAATCGTACATGCATATCTAAACTGTTGCAAAAAATAAATCGTATATAATAAACATTACTAGTGGTCAACCTTGACATGACAACTTTCCCAAGTATCTCATATAGTTGGTACAATTAATAGAAAATTTATATAAATATGTGTATATTATTAAACAATGCAAATATTTAATAAATATAAAAATCAGATTTAAATAAATAATTTAATCTCATATAAACTTTTAGTCACAATTATATTAAAAAAAACAACAATTGGAAAGCGCATTTAAGTAATTTAACAATTGGTGTAATAAAAAACGCAGCTTAGATAACTTAAAATCTAAAAAATTATTTTCTACTAACGATAGAAAGCATCTTTCGAATCGAAAAATGTTGAGCGCGCTATACTATTCTATAGATACCCTATATTCTAAATATAACTAGACAAATTGGTACTACCTATGTGGAGACTAACTCCACCTCACTTTCCAGGAGATTATTACACTGGAAGACAATGTTAAACCGTTGGTTAAACCTAATATTTCTCAGAAGTCGTTAAAGATAATATAATAACTAACAGGAATATTTCTAATATTAATTATTTGTTAATATATATAAATTACATTAAACAAATATCTAAAAATGATTATAAACGCTTTAAATATTTTAATTATTTATTAAATAATTGTTTATAGCCCTAACACCGCTGTAGTAGTTTTAGGCAACCCGTTTAACACAAGTGTTTAGTCACGAAAATAATTCGGAATTTTCGGAGTTTTCGTAAATCTAAATATATATAAAAATGTCTAATAAATTAAGACAAACCTGTTGAATATTTTATAGGATCCGTTATTAAGTTTATTAATTCCAAAATCACTATTTAATAAATATATATTTATGTGGAATTCGTTCCAGTTGTCTGAAGTAACACGCACAACACTGCAGACGCGACTGAAACTGCTAAAGTAAATAGTAGGTAACTTACTAGACATGGATGGCCAATTTCCCACAATAAGAGTGTGGAATGACGCGTCACTCATGCGGTGCGAATTCTGTAGCACCGTGATCTGTGTGGTGTCCCCCACTTATAAATCACAATATTACTACTGATTAAATACACCATGTACACACGTATTCTTATATCAATTTTGATTGGAAACAATAAAAATATTATTAAATTAAATATATAGGTGCGTTTAGAATATAAACAATCAAAAAATCGGTATAGATTTCGAAATTAGAAACTGGGAACCTTGATATAAAATAATATAGAAATAGTTCTGAGCCTATGACCTTAGAATAGTGTCATTTATTTCAGATTCTATTTAATTATTACCTCCCAATTTTTTTTTTATATATATAACTTAAAAATAGACTAAATTTTTGAGTAAATAACTTTATTTTAAAAATGTTATAACCATATGCCAAGTCGCAAAATATATTTAATTTTATTTATAATAATATTCGACATTAAAATATTTTATTTTTTTAGGTAAGTGTTCATATATTATACAAAAATAATATTTAAAACATTGATAATAGGTAATTGTTTATATTTGACAAAAGTCATAAATTATATTTAACAATAGCAGCAATAAATATATCTACACGTATTATATGCACTTGACAACATACATACCTATTACCAGCAAACAATACATGAGCTAATTCATTGAATTTAGACTATTATTATCTCTTTAATGTAATAATATAAAGTAATGCCTCATTGTTTTAATAAAATATAATTTATACATAGCAATTGAATAATAATCAACCATTAACTGTAGATGAGCATTAATTTCATATATACATATTTATAATTGTATTCATATAATTAATTGCGAAAATATCTAAATATTTAACAATTTAATAGCCTTGCGCGTATGCAACCAGCAATACAATTGTGTTTACATGTATAATATATATATATATATATACATGTACATATAATAAATTTATTATGCTTTTAAAAGCTTTTTAAATCTCTTTAAATATAATTATATATATATATATATATATATATATATATATATATATATATATATATATATATATATAAAAAGCTTTTAAAAGCATAATAAATGTATTATACATGTATATGTATATAAGAAAAATATTAAATTTACTTCTATTGGCAATACTGGCTGTTAATTATTTTGACGTTTTGCGTTTAAAATGACAGATGACTGTGAATACTATGAATATATAATGTATTAAGGACGTAATGAGTATTTATAGAGTATAAGCATTTTTAAATAATTTTTCCTAATATAACATACAGGAAAAACATGGAATAAGGGTTTAAATGACACTTTAAATGTTTTTTAAATCGTTCAGATATTTTTTTGTAGGAGTTGGCTACACTGTGTATAAATGTCAGCATCGACTTGAATGTTTTAGGTTAAATGTATGGTTCACATTAATTTGATTTTAGAAGAGTATATTTAATGACTACGCAAGATAATTTCGGTGATAGAGATGAAACAGGACCAGGTCCACCAGCATCCGTAGCACCCGGTCGAGGGGTATGTACATTTATACACAAAAAGTAGCTTTCGGAAGCAAATATTTTGCGAGTTTTTAGCAAGGGTATCAATTCACAAACGACGAATTACGCATTTTGCGTGAGTGTAACCGAGACAGCTTCTTCCAAAGATGCTTACCGGTCGGTACGATACTCGGTGTTGCAGCGTATTACGGTGTACAAAATGGTTCGTAACTAAAACTCATCTTTGAGAAATAGTTTATAATTTTGATTATTTAGGGCATTTAAAAGCTAGTGCACGATTTGGGTCAACGCCTAAAGTGGTAGTGGCGTCTATAATCGGGTATTTCATTGGTAAAAATATCGTATCAGACCAAATGCGCGGAGCGATTGATGCAGTTGCCTGATAGTAGATTGGGGGCAATTTTACGGCAGCGTAAAAGAGGATCGGGCTTCCAAGAAAGGTTAGTTTCGTCCGTGGTGAGTGGTTTTAAGTGATTTAATTGGTTATTATGTAGTTTAGAACCAGGTTTTGGTCCGGGCATGGCGCTTAGTCCGTTTTCAAACGTGAATCCATCGGATACGTATAGTGATGTTGGACCAGGACCTGCAACGGGTACTGGACCAGCGAATTCATCTGATTTGGACACGACGCGTCCTGAAAACTCCGGATTGGATGATAATATGCGTCCTTCCGTCGACAATAGTCCGTTTAAATCTATTTATTTCATCATTTACGTATGCATACTTATAGTTTTCTTTTAAAATTGATAGATCCAGTATTTGAAGAAGACTCTATGCCACCGATTCAGAATAAAACGACTTCTTATGATGAATTACGGAAGCAAAATCGTGAAGATTATCAAAAACAGCGCACAAATTACAGGTATTTCATTAATTATATATAATAAACATTTAATTTAATTGTCTCATCTAGATTTGAGTGTTGATTTAATTGTTTTGTAATGTTTTGCAGAGCAACTGAAGTTCCGCAAGCACAACGCGCGCCTCCGCCGCCGGAAGCGCAGAAAACACCATATACGCGGGTGTCACCATCGACGCCGAGGCAAACCAACATTTATGGGGATTCAATGGAATAATCAATGTGTTTTTCTGTACAAAATTAACTTGAATTGTATATTGTAGACGAATATAGCCCTAACGTTATATAGATTTACGTATTTCTATCTATTACAGTTTCGAAACCATTTAAAAATAATTATAAACAATCTAAAAATAACAATTTACTTTTATAAATGTTTAGATTGCTTATAACTAAAATCTTAACTGTTTTTTTTAACATTCTTTAAGGACTTTTAAGGTAAAGTAAAATAATATATGTATATTTTATAATGTTTCTATTTAAAACTAACTAATATAAGCACAAAAATCATTGTTAAAAGCACAACTGTTTCTAAATAAACATAGATTTAGTTTAAAAATAATATATAATAACTCAAATTTGTTTTTATCTGTTTAGAGGCGCTGATCTTTGGACGTCCGATGGACTGCGATGCTCTTAAACTCCTCCAGAAGTTCATTCATCCCTTAAACTCTTCTAGGCTCCTCCATGTAGTTGTTGAAGATGACTTCTGATTAAAAATGGTTCTTCCAGCTCATTGAACTGCTGATAGGATGAACTGCAATGCCCTTCCATTAACTGTAATTTCTAAAATTAATAAATTAAACTTATTAGTTTAAATATTTAGGTTCAAATTGCATTTGTTTTAACTGTAAATTAAGTTAAATGTTATAAATAAAATAGTTTAAGTTCTAAATGTATTTGTTTAAACTGTAAATTAATTTAAACGTAATAAATAAAATATTTTAAACAATATTTAGAATTATATTGTCTTCATTCATCCCTTAGAATCCTCTTGGTGCTTACAGGTAGTTGATGAAGATGTTTTTTGATTGACATTATGATTCTTCAGGCTCATTGAACTCCTGATGGACAACAAGGACCTTCAAGAATATATGTATATATATTTAATAATATTATTATTTAAAACTAAGTAATATTAGTACAGTAATCATTGTTACAAGCATAATTGTTTATAATTATAATTCAAACATATAAACCTATAGTTTTTGGTAGTTAAAATAATTATTTTTTATATATATTAATAACAATGTCTATAAAACGTTAACAATTAACTTTAAAAAAATATATAAACATGATCAACATGAACAATAAATAATTCAATGGTCAAGTAATTGTTTTATTAATTAAACCCGGGGCTATTAGTATTAATATAACTAATATTATTAATATATATGCTTTTACTATGTTATTTGTCAATAAACATTGTTGAAATAAATATATAAACAGTGTAAATAATTAGTATACTATATTTATTAACAGCAATGTCTATAAATGTTAGTAAAACGTTAACAATAAGCCTTAATAATTAAAAGAAAAAAAAAGATATGGGGGTCCGCTTATTCAGATTTAACGAAAATTTCGCGTTTTTCACAGTTAGTAGGCGGATCGCAGAATATAGAAGAGTAATCGAGAAAAAATGCGGGAAATATTTGAACATGGTCCCTAAAAACAGCTCTATTTTTTCAGAAAAAGTGCGGCAATTCAAATTTTCCATTACAAAGGTCTCTATTATTTTTTTGGAGCGCGGGAAGCATGACCAAATTTGAACATGGTCGCAGACAAATAATATGTTTTCAAGAGTTTCAACGGCGTTTAAGGAAGAGTAAAAGAACACAAGTATATTTTATGTTTTTATTTAAAACTAAGTACAAAAATCACTGTTTCAAGCACAATTGTTTATTAATATAATTCAAACATATACATTCAATTAACAAATCATTTATAATAAATCATATTTGTTTATATCTGTTTAGAGGGCATGAGGCGCTGATCCAAGAACTACTGATGGACTCCAATGCTCTTCCAGCGACTGCATTTTCTAAAACACATAAATAATATTAATTAGTTTAAATATTTAAGTACAAAATGTATTTGTTTAAACTGTAAATTAAATCTAACGTAATAAATAAATTAATATAAACAATACTTACAATTTCATTGTTTTCAGTCATCTCCTCTAGGTTCCTCCAGGTGGTTAATAGAGTTGTCCTCGGACTGAAAATGGTTCCTCAAGCTCCTTGAACTCCTGATGGACCGTAAAGATCTTCTAAATCGACTGCATTTTCGAAAAGCATGTTAAATATATTATAACCAATCATTTATTTTCAATTCATCATTAAATACATAACAATTATTATTAATAATAATATAAAACAGCATATAAAGTATATTTTTATGTATTAATTCTCTTCCAACTCCCCTATTTCGTATATAAAATCAAAATCAACCGATTTAGCACCCCGAAGATCAAGACTCAATAAATATTTTATCAACTATAAAAAGTAGTTTATAATTAATTTAAAAATGGCATTAATTATTTATAAAATTAAGTATACATGGTATACATTATTACAAAGTATAAAATTAGGGCTTATTCTATTTCAATTTGCGCTTAATCGATGTGGGATGCTGGAGGAACGACTTCAAAGAGCACCTGGATGAAATATGTCGCCTTATCTGTTTATTAAAATAGCGCAAACATAAGTTAATAAAATATATGCGGGGTAAATCAATGATTAACTTTACCCATCCATTGGGGGCGTTTATTCCGATATATAAACCAATAATAGATGAGAACCCCGACGCCGATGAACCCTAAAGCGAATAAATAATGGGGCGACGGGTCAGTTATTATTGGAACCGTCGCTAAGAATATCGCAACAAATATGATCAATATAGGAATCCATGTTGGAACCTATAAACAAATGCGTTAACACTGCATTTAATTGATTTCTTAATTAAAACTTACTAAATATGGGCGTAAAACATTCTTTTTCGTTCTCCTAAGGACTAACAATGACACCATTGCTGCCCCATAAAAAATCCAGACTAGAAAACTCGCGAATTCGATTAACACTAATATATTCCCAGTTATAATAAACAAAAACGTTATTATTCCCTGAAACACAATTATAATTAGATAAACGCTGAAATATAGAACGAAATTCATACTTGGAAAGCAACCGCAGGTGCTGGAGTCAGTCGTCGTATATGGACATAGGATAAACTTTCAACCATATGCCCTTCTTGACCAGCAACGTAACACAATCTAAAAATTAATGATTATTTATATTGTTATAGGGTTTTTTCGTAATTTAAGTACCGAGTTACTCCGAATTGGACGCTTAAAGCGCAACCAAAGGTGCTTAGTACTACTCCAATTGGAATTAGGAAGGCGAAAGGGCCTAAGATCTTCTCCCCAAAAGTTACAGCGACCGCTTGTGAGTTGACCATTTCCGGAATGGTCATCGCTGTCATGTAAGCCACATTCATAAATACGTATAACGCTGTAACTAATGGTACGCTTATCATAATACTTCTTGGTATATTTCTTGAAATAAATAAAACATAAATATCTAAAACACACACTGCGTTTGATTGTTTGATTTTTAAATATATATATAGACATAAATAACGCTTATTGCACCACATAATTACATTTCCGGTTTCTTTACTTCTTCAGTAATAACAGTTACAGCAGACCAACCATCGTAGGCCCATAAACCTGAATAAAACGCAAGTGCCATATTTTTCGGATTATAATTTGTACCTTCAAAACCCCTATATAAATTATCCGTGCGCCCTAAAAGTCAAATAATCATTTATAAAACGAAATATAATCAACAACTTGATTCGTAAACTCACCTAAACATAACTCATATAAACCACCGCCGATAACAATCAAACAAGCAATAACTTTAAATGAACTGAACCAATTCGTAATTTTTACATATAATTTCACACTATACATATTTATATATGTGATAGTACCTGTAAATAATCGAAATTAAATTGTTATTTACGTTAAACATATTTAAAGTTTACCTAAAGCTAAAATTCCGACCAATTTCTTAACGTCATCTTGTGTTTTTGGGTCGCGAATGTCTAATACATCTAGAATTGGTTGCGAAAAGTATTCTGCGAATGTAAGTAAGACAATTGCGACTTCGGCTGGACGCAACGCGACCACATACACCCACGAGCAAACGAATGAGGGTACTGCGCCCCAGAAAGTGTGTAAAGGGCCGAAGGCCTCGAGAAAATACGCATATTCGGCTCCGGAACGGATTACAACAGTACCCAATTCAGCAAAAGCTAACGCTCCTATAAAAAATAAACAATAGGCTATTATAAGCAACAATTACTTATTTTATACATATATATGTACATATAATTTCATATCTTTGGCCTCCAAACCAATAATAATAATATCAAAATTTAATCATTTTATTTTAAAATGACCCTATCTTCTAATACTTTGGCGGCGATCGACGTAAAATTATACTAATCGCGGAGTCGTCTAAATGTATAAGTATATATATATATATATATATATATATATATATATATATATATATATATGTATAAGTATATATATATATATATATATATATATATATATATATATATATATATATATATATATATATATATATATATATATATATATTCAAATAAACGCTATAAGTATATAAAATCTAAGATAAATTAAGCAGCATAAAAAATTACCCTAACACCTAAAGCTTTGGCGGTGAGTGACAAGGGGTTACCGCAGTAAAAGTGTATTAATCGCAGTGGCCAAACAAATATATTATAAAACACATATATTATAAAATAAATGATATAAATATATAAAAAAAAACTTACCTAATAAAGAAATAAGACCACATACAATCCAAACTATAATACACATTCCAACTGAACCGGATTGTTCGAGTGCTGAGGCTGGTGAAACGAAGATTCCAGATCCGATCATAACACCTAAAATAGTGTTGATCGCCGAGAATAAACCCAATTCTCTTTTAAGCTTCATTCCTTCATCTTTAGGAACCTCCATCATTTAAATCACTATACATAAACACAATTAGTAACCATTAAATGTTAATAGCAAGTTGTTTAAAAAATATATAACGTAATCATGCAAAACTGTTAACTAATAATGTAAATACAATAAATAAAAAGATTATTTTGACACTTACGTATTTTTAGATAACTTACACGTGTCTAAGAATATTTTTTAAATAATTGCATACTACACACACACACAAACTATAAATAATTTAACACACTTAAGACCTAAGGGTCTCTTCTTATCTCTGATTATCTTAGTAGATATTCCAAAAGAGCAAATTTGCATTTAAAATGTACCTAAGATTAGATTTATTGATTATTATTGTACATTTATTGATATATTAAATGTTATGAAGATTTTAAATCATATTTCGTAAGTTAAACTATTAAAAAAAGCTGATAAGTAGTTATTAAACAATTTAAAATGAAACGTAGCACTTACGTAGGTTTTAATTTTTGTAAAATGACGTAAAACTAATTTATTCATACAGTTTATCAAAAGTAAACTGCAATTTGTACACGCTTAAAAATATTTACACTGTTTCCGCGACGAATAAATTAATTAAGGTCACAATACTATAAGAAATAAATCATGTTTTAATTTAAATTGTAAACGTAAATTCAAAGATCACAATGCACTGGTATCAGCGCACGTTTAGGACTGATCTAAGTTCTTATTTTGACCACGAATTGGTCACATGGTCACACTCTATTGTTGTAATATTATTTTGTGTTCTTAATAGGTCCAATAATTTACAATAGGTCAACCTATTACTACAAGAGTACACACGCAAATTAAAAAGATTTCTATGAATTCTTTTAAAATTTATTTATTATTTACTATTATTTTATCAAATTTATAAATAATTTACATAAATCTGAGATAAATTCGTATCTGTGAAACACCTTATAAATTTTATTTTAATATATAAATATATTAAACTTTAATAACAATTGCTTACAGGGCCGTCTTAAGGTATTAAAACACTACTAAACACTATAATAACAAGTTCATTACTTATAAAACTTCTAGGACTCGAGTAAACATTTTTTAACCTTTCAGGACTGTATTAAGGCGTATCCTGAACTTTAGAGCAAGAACAGTAAACATATTTAAACTAAAACGGCCCTGATAAACTAATCACACTATATTTGATTGGAATTAAATATATTTATTTAATCTATTGAATTAAATGTTCAAACATAATAAATAATTAATTAAAGAAAAGTTCCTCACAGCCTAAACGGTAATCATATTCGAGAAACATATATTTAAGTCAAAATATAAAATAAATCCCAACATATCTATCTAGTGTTTGCTACTAGTTGAGCTTGGTATCGATAGGCTTTTATTTTCAATATTTCGAATTGTTTTCTGATAGTTTTCGTAGTCTTTGCAACATTTTTGACAGTTTGTCATCGAGTTTCTGTTCAATAAATCGAAAATCATCAAAATACAGTCGCTACATTCAGTACACTAAACACTTACTTGAGAAATGTTTGAACGTTATCGTGATTCGAAGATTCTTCGTTGTATTTTGCATTCAAGTCATCAATTACAACGTCTTTTTCGCGTAATTGATGTCTTAAATGGTAAATTGTCTCCTCAAGCGCTTCGAAGATTGCCTAAATTAATTTTAAATCGTAACTCTACTAGTTTACTCTAAATATCTAAATGTGCATAATGGTCTAAATCATAATTAAATTGTTTATAAGTTGCCCAAAATATTTGAACGCTGCGCTCTCAAAAATAACACAAAATGTTTAGAAATATTATTAATTGTAGTATAAGAAGTATAAAAACCCTTTTGAGAACTCAAATATGTCACAAAATGAGTCTTACTATTTATAAATAGGCGCTATTTTATTTTAAAAAATATCTAAATAGTAAAAACGAAATAATATAAATGAGGGCACTTGTAAATAAAATGGCGGGTTACCCCTCGCCGTCAGCCGCCAGTATTTAAGAGAGTCGCACTCTTAGATTACACCAAAAAAAGCGAAATAATATGAATGCGGGCACTAGTAAATAAGTTGACGGTCAACCCCAGGGCATTAACCGCTAAATAAGTAGAGACTCGAGGTTTAAAAACATTTAAGTAAGTAAAGTTGCACAAATCAAATCCATTCCGTTTTCCCAAGACAAATAACAACAAATAAACGTTTAACTAAAGTTTAAACTCACCCTAGACTCTTCAGTAGTGTCTGAGTACTCTGGAGGCTCGTTCAAACAAAAGAAATCCTGGATTTGTGGATTTTCAATCAACTCTGGAATCGAAATGACCGCGTTAACAAACGCCTGGAGGCCCTGGATACGCGCTTCCAGAAACTGAGGGTCGAAATTGTTGCCAAAATATTTCTTCCTAGGGATTAGCGTTGCTAATGTTGGATAGTTTTGTTTCAATCGCGAACAAAGTCGTGTGAAATCAGTGTAACGGCGAAACACATACCAACAATCACAAGTTGATTTGTTTTCGACTCGTAACTTGTACACCTACATGAAATACAATAGAAATAAAGCTCTAAATAAGCAGAAAACTAGTTGTTTTACCGTAAAACGCGCTCGTTCCTCCATAACTTCGTAACCAACAATCGGAATTTGTATAGTATTATTTAAATTAATTTCGGAAGACACCAGATTGGTGTGGACATTTTGAACACTTGTTGGAGTGATTGTCAGATTCGAATTGTCACTTGTGGAAGAATAATCATATTTCTCACACCTAAAATCACCATAATAACTTCACCCATCCGAAAAAACACTAAGCCACTTAACTAACCTATACGACCCCGCTAGATAATTATGACTGGAATCAGGCGACACCTGATGTTCATTCAAATCATCATTATTATTAATTTGTTGAGACGAAATCATATTTAATTTATTAAATTCGGATGTTATCTGACTATCACAGCTCTCAGACATGATTCAATAAATAAAATACAACACAGAAAACGACACACAGATTTGATGATCACACAAATAACTTGATTTTCTTTAGCAAACATACGTTGGATATGTTTTTAATACAATATCATTATAATTGGAAGCGTTTTGGTCTAAATACGATGGAAAATAACAGTTTATTTAGTTCATGACGAAGTACTAATGACATTATGAAGTATGGTTATGTTAGGACCTCTCGACGATTAAGTTTGGAATTAATTTTAAAATATAAGCAACCCGCAATACAAGCATGTATATATTTTATATGATAGGTCTATGCATTTCTCTTAATAGATTTGTATGCAGAAAATGTTTTTAACAATTTACTAAACCCCCCCCCCCCTCCACCCCAAGCAATTAATAATTATTTTTAATGCAGTTGTATCATAATTTAAATTGTTTATTACATTTGTAATAAATCGTGAATTCTAATCCAAAACTTCTACATATACCTATATATATATATGTATATATATGCATAGCATACTAATAAAAATACTATAGTATAAGAGAGCCCGCATTCTATAATGTTGGCGGCTGACGCCGAGGGTTAGCCCGCCAACTTATCTACAAGTACCCTCGAAAACAATTCCATTACTAATCACAAAAATTCTTGGATATTATCAAAAATAAAATCATGTGTTACGTTTAGAGCTTTTATTTTGAATATTTACCAAAAAACAAACATTAAAATAACTATTTAGTCACAATCTATGGTTAAAATAAAAATTATAACATATGAAACAGCCGCACCAAAAGTCGTGACTAATAGTATATAACAACCTACATTTACAACATGAATAAACTCAATAATAAAAATAATAATTAATATTCCCGCGATTAGATTTAATGCTCCATAAATAGCACCAAAAATACAAAATCCTAAATCGTTATCTTCACTATACAGAACGCTAAACAACAGTCCTAAACCAACAATTGCACCCCCACCTTGCGCTAGCGAAATAACTATGAATTCTAGATTTAATTGCGCGATTGCTCCTCCGCGCAGAAATATCCCACTGCTCATCATACCATAGTTCGCGTTTGTTAGCGCAAATCCACCAAGTAAACAAAAGATCTATGTATAGACAGAAGTGGTTTATATTTTTTTACTGATTGGATTATATATATATATATATTTCTTACTGTAGCTGCAACTAGGACGTGCGATGATTGAGCGTCGCAAGTTTCACTTAGATCAAACTCCATTAAAAATCAATTTATGTTAAAAACATTTTTCAATTAGAAACTGCTTTAATAATAATAATAATCAAAGTATGTTTAAAACGTAAATAAATAATCATTTGTTTCGTGTTTAAATTGTCATAATGACGTTTCGATTTCCTTTGCAAATTTTTCGTTATACTTTGTCTGCAGTAAGTATTAAAACCCGATTAAACGCAACATAAACGACGCTTTAAATAAACATAAAATTTCCTTTAGAAAAATCACCTTCCAGACGTAACAATAAAATTAAAAAATCTCATTCGAACAACAAACAACATATCAAGAGACTTCGGCTCGATTCGAAAATGTCCACCGATGATTCAATCGATAAACGCAATCGATTCGTTGTGTATGCGAAATTACGCTTCGAAAACGACAAACAAAAAGCATCGGGACATGGTACGCAAACAACAGAACTGCGATGAGAAAAAACCGACTGAAAAACGGGTGAAATTCAACCAAACAACGAAAGAAACTTGCGTCGAGTGCACCAACGAACCTGTCAACGTGAAAACCGCGAAAGTCCATGAACCGAAGCGGATTTTTAACCCCACACAAATGAAATGGATACATGAGAATTGCGATCCGGCAACCGGATGCACTGATATGCCCAGAACGGACAAGCAAATTATTGAACGGAAAAAATAAATGTATTTTGTATATTACATACTCAGATTTGTATTTAGGATATGATTTTAACCTGGTTGTGAATGTAAATAAAATATATGTCATACATTTACGCTTTTATTAATAAAATAAAACATTATTGCTCTAGGAAGCTTCAAAACTTCCGTTTCCGTTGAGTTTTAGTATCAAATTTACGTTAATTCAATAATAACAAGTATTAACGTCATATAGTATATATAATAAAATATAGATATTGGTGGTCTTGGTTAAGCATTATACCAAACAAAAAACTAACTTTAATCTTAAAAATGGCACAATTAATGTTATTTTAGCTGCGTTCGGTTATTGCAACGCGTACTGGTAAATGGAAAAAAAAAAGAGTACGACTCGTGACGTCACACTCCGCGATAACATGATGATCTATATTGAGCATCGACTCTATTCTTCGCACAAAGTGCACCACTCTGCATTTACCGAACGCAACTTTTGATACATATGTATATATGTTAGATAACTTAAAATTATTATTTTTGAAAATAACTGTAGAGCGTTATGGTTTACGGAATGAATTGTAACGCTCTACACGCCTCCCCAATATATTAGTACTCAAATAAATGTACTCTCATATATAATTACTGTATAAATCATAAATAGTTATAAATAATAGTGTTTAATCACGTAAACGCCAATTTTTTATTGGAGTTTTCGATTTATTTAGAGTCTTCATTAAAAATGCAACGACTTTCGGACATTTAGCCACCACTAAAGGAGTCAACCCTTGACAATTTTGCAGAGTAACATCAGCATTATTAGATATTAACAACTCAACAATCTCTAAAAACCCATGTAACGCCGCAAAATAAATAGGGGTACTTCTATGGTCATTTAACGCGTTTATATCTACGTTATTATGAATTAACAGTTTACATATATCGAGTTGACCCGCTTTGACAGCGATATGCAACGCGGTGATACCATACTTTGTTTTTAATGTCAAATCTGCCCCATTTGAGATAAATAATTCGCACAATTCATAATTTGGATTCCAGATCGCTTGCGATATAACCGAATAGCCCAACTCTGTTACTACATTAATATTTGCGCCGTGATCCAATAAAGTATTACATATATCTATGTGACCTTTATACGCAGCCAAATGTAACGGAGTATAACCAGATTCGCACTGACCATTAACGTTTACACCATAACTAATTAATAATTCACAAATGTATACATTAGTGTATTGGGCAGCAAAGTGCATAATAGTAAAACCTTGTTCAGTTGACGCGTGAACATCGGCGCCATTTTGAATTAAATATAGCGTTAATGCATTACAATCATCACCAGCTGGTGCAATACGTAAAACATTATGTAACACTGTAAAGCCATGACTGGTCGTACAGTTAATATCAGCTTGATTGTTTAATAATAGTTTACACAGATTCAAATTACACTTATGACCTACATCATGCAGTGGACTGTACCCCAATTTAGTGGTGACATTTACCTGAGCGCCATTTTGAATTAACACCTCGCTAATATCTTCAAAGCCTTCTTTGACCGCATAATGAAGAGGCGTAAAGTCGTTTTGACCTTTATCTTCAACGTCCGCTCCTTGATCGATCAACAATTTTACAAGTTCGACATCATTATTCTTAACAGCTTTTAATAATTCGTTTTCTCGCACATCTTCAGGCATTTTAAAATCTGTTACACACACATCTAAAGACGCCATTTTGTTATCTAAATGAAACATATCAAATTCTATATTGCTAAATTTCACTTAATTTAAACATAACTCACATCCCAGTTAATTATTAAATATATTTACTTACTGTTCAATGTGTACATGTACGCACTGGTATGAACACGTCGACTCTATTGAGTAGTATGATGCAATACAAAGAAATGCAATTGTGTTTATATGTATATGATTCATCTAATAATTATCAATAAAGTGCTATATGTTTATATTTAGGGGATTACCCAAATTGTAATTTAATAATTCTCTTAATGTTGGCAACAAGGTAAACCTATTTCAAATTCAGAATTAGCAACAATAAATAACAATAAAAATATAACAAATCAATATATTTTAGTGGAATGATCATATGTAATTACGCTTTTATAGATAAACGGAAAGTTTAATTATACACATAAATGTCAAATTAACAGATCCAACTGGCTTTGGTGATACATTTAAATCGAAGTACATTCCCACTAGACATATTTATTTATATTAAAAACAAAATAAAGGGTAAGTATTAACTGTAATTAAATTAATTTGGAATAAATAACGTTTCAAATCGTATATTCTATAACAATTCTATGGTGTATTACCCCCTTAAATTACTATATTATTGAATTAACTAACCTGAAACATTGACAGTTGTGTAACTAATTAACTGAATTAATTCAAAACTTAAAACTAAGGCATTAATCAATTACTTTTGATGATTTTAATCCTAATTAAACTCATTTTTACTATTTACAGATGTTAAATTATTAAAGTCAGTGTTGTCAAAATAATAGTAATTAACTGCAACAGATGTCACTTATAGAAATTGTTTATAAGTACAAAGTACTTAACAAATATTATAAATCAAAATAAACATTAGTCTGATAAGTTATCTGAACAATTTATTTTATCTCAGTTTTATGTATAGCGTTCTTGAAATAGTTTTAAACAATTAGATTAAAATGAATTTATCCCGGTTAAAGTTAATAACTTTTGATGTCACTGATACATTATTAAAATTCCGGATGAACTTAGGCAAACAGTATAGTGAAATCGGTAAATTGCATGGCGTTTCATGTGATGATAAGTTATTAGTAAAACATTTTAAAACGAATTGGAGTCAATTGAAAAAGGAGCACCCGAATTTCGGCCGTTTTTCGGGTATTTCATGGGAGGAATGGTGGACTTTAATGGTGCATCGCACCTTTAAAAACGTCGACGACAATTTGGAGCCCGAAACATTGGACGCGATCGCCTCTACGCTTATCGAAATGTACAAATCGGCAGCGTGTTGGTCGAACAACGTTGGCAACACTGATTTGTTGGTATATCTTACCAATCACAAGAAAACGTTAGGGGTCATTTCGAACTTTGATGAACGTTTACCGATTTTATTGCGCAACGCGAATCTGTCTAGATATTTTAAATTTATTTTAACTTCTTATGAAGCTGGGGTTGAGAAGCCTCACTCAGGGATTTTTAGGAGTGCTCTAATTGCTTCTAATATTGAGCGAATTGAGCCTAATGAGTGCTTACATATTGGGAATACACCGATTGAGGACTACATTGGGGCTAAAAAGGCTGGGTGGAACGCTATTTTAATCTCTAATTATATTAAGATAAAAAACAATGAAATTGATCCCAAAAATGTTTTTAATACTCTTGATGACTTGCATAAGAAATTTGTTGATTTAAATAAACCAAAATTAATTTAAAATTGCATTAATTTTGTTTATATATATATATATTAAATAAATTAAATTAATTTATTTGTTTTTTTTTTACATCATTTACATTTTCTTGCTTTATATTAATTAGGTGTTAAAACCAGGAAGAGCCTCAAGCCTCATTTGTGCTTAATTGTCAAAGAGCTCAACAAATACTATCATTTCAGGGCATAGAAACCCCTTAATGCACCACTGCACATTTAATTCAACGCCAACCAGTATTGCGTTGCTGGTTGCCTATCTACAGGACTAGTACAACGTAAAACCCATTAAAAGAATGTATTTAAACTATAAATCAGTCACTTCCTCCACTGAAGACCGTCTACGCCAACAAATATGATCGAAATTATCATCTCCAATCACATACGGTCCATGCCGGATCTGATCTGAGTCAGATTGCATACTAGCAGCGTTTGGTACATCATAAATCAGTTGCGAGTCAATTGAGGTGTGATTTAAACTTGAATACGTCGAATTAAATTTAGGGAATCGAGTTGTTTGAGGCTCTAACGTATCGGTTATCGAAACGACTTCAAGCTTTTGATTATACCCATCATGGCTAATATAGCCCCTATTTAAACGGCCGCCATCTTGATTATTGTACCCGAAATATCCGGGTTCTAAAGTATCGGTTATAGAAACAACTTCCATCGTTTGTTTGTTGTTTGTGTAACCGTTTTCATGTCCGACACTTTTGAACGACGATGACGACATGCCGGCTAGTGTGGTGACGTCACTGCCGTTCATGGTGGACACGTACCGGATGCCTTGTAGGTTTTTGCGGTTTTTTATTGAATGAGTATAGTCACGGGTGCCGCGGCGTTTTAATGTGAAATCTTTGGCGCCTGTGTCTGCGGTTTTACGCCATTGCACCCAATCGTGCCGGTCCATGGGGTCTACAGGGCCCCATTTACGACTCGGTTTTATTGCTGATGAGAACTTCTACAGAGGGGTGAAGGGGAATTATACACTCAAATTAATTAATTGACGAAATTCAATTAGTGAAGACACAAATCTTATTATGGTAAATTATACGGATGAAAACTATTCTAGTATCTACTTAGGGGTTAGTAACTTAGCATAAAGTAGCATAGTGCTTTAATTTGGCTATTGAGAACACAAACAATTTTAATAATGCAATAAAAAGCGCCTTAATATTCCAAAACCTAACTTAACATCATTGATGTACGAACTTTTAAACACTTCTGGTACTTAATGGCAATTTAGCATACATATATACATAAAATCATGCCTATTCCTATCATATAGGGTGGCAGAACACCTTTTACATTCATCCCCATCTTGACAATCAACATAGAGCTTTAATTTAGCTAAGAAGACCACAAACAAGTTTAATAACGTAACAAAAAGCGCCTTAATAGTCATATTTAGTAGTGTACGCTAATCTAACGCAGTAATACGAACTTCACACCTTTCGTACCTAATAGAACTTAGCATATTGTAGTATCAAAGCTTAAAGCTGTAATTTTACAATTAAAAGCATTGATAGTAACGCGCGTAAAGCAACCTTATTATTATGCAACTTAACCAACACAATTGAGGTGCGACTGTCTAAATATTAAATAAAAACAGATATATTGCGATTTAAAACTAAAACTAACCTGAACTAAATTATAATCGACTTGAATACACACTTCATAGACTCCAACGAAGAAAACCACGACCAGACAACATAGATTTATCGTCCATCCAGTCGCGTACATATAAACCGGATCCTCAACCAACAATCCGGTTAACCGAATCGTTACCAACGCCCAAACACCAACACCGATCAACACAATCGGTTCTAACCACCACAACAATTTCCAAACACCACTCAAACTCGTCCCAGTTGCGAATTCAAAATCAATATATAAATTTTCACAACCTACAACAAACAACCAGATTAATCACAATTCTTAACAATAACACGTTTCGTAGTGACGTCTCACCATACACATACACAAAGGCGGTCAATTCGATTATAGTCGTCATTAAAAGCACGTTACCCACAACGTAATGGTCTAATAAGTGGACAATGCCGACATTTGGACACACAATGGTCAATATACTTAAAGTTAATAATGTACATGATAAAACTAACGCTGTATGCCACCACTGAAAACGACTTTTACTCTCAACGTGTATCGCTTTTAAAATTGTGAATATCGACGAAATCTAAATAAAAACTCATTTTAATATTGCTCCACCCGCCCCCACCCCCCTGGGGGGGGGGTGGGGGGGTATAGAGACTAGAGAGAAACTTACCATACTAATAAATCCAGATAAAAATATAACGAAATACATAAGAGCAGCCCAAGTTTCTAAATATGATTTTTGCGCCACTGCACTATCATAAATTGCGCTATAAAGACTAATTTCAGTAATATTTGAGTTTGGAATCAATTTTAAGGCCCCACCGAATAAAATATAATTAATTAACACTGATAAAACTCCTATGATGACATTACATAATATATAAAACATTGCTGTCCTGAAAAACAAGCGCAGATATAAACTTTAATTGCCACGAATAGTTTCGTTGAATATTCGCGCTTTTTTGAGCGATTTTACTCGCTTACCAAACGGGATCCGCCTTTTTATTGACTTTCCCAGCACAAGTGACCAAATTCCCGAAGCCTAAGTGCGTAGAAAAAAATATTTGGACCATCGCATAATACCACACCTAAAATTGCAAATAAAAAAAAATTGTTTAAAACGTTTTACAAATATATATACACATTTACGACTTACATCAGCCTTTAAAAGTATATCCCAGTCTATATTCCCTCGAAATAAAGTGTCTAAACTACTAAATTTATCTTCATAATAAATCGCTTTCGCTAATATGGCAATAAGACAACAAATCAATAATAAAAAAATAACATTCATCGATTTTATATAAGTTTTGATTCGTTTTAAAGAGCTACAAAAAACATATATATATATATATATATTTAGAAGCAGTTTTACTCACCCCTAAAAGCGCTAACGCCGCTTACCTATTTAATAATTAAATATTAAACTCACCATAATAAAATAATAATCCAAATTAAGCCCAAACACCCAGCATACATTCCAAACCATGTTGGATCACTGATAGGAGATTCCAGGAATGTTTTACTATAAATAAACATCTTAGAATATATTTAAAACCATCTAGATTGAATAAAAACTTACTTCACACATTCCTGTCCAGGAATACTACTAGTTAAGTACCCATCTTTCGACATTTTAGCAATTGCGCATTCTTTAAACGGAACATCACCTTTTGCGAACCAAATTAAATATAAAAACGCTAATCCAATATAAATCGGATAATAGACACATAGAATAATATTTATGATTATCTTTACGAGCCCAACTCCTATAACAATTAAAGTAATTAGTGATATAGAGTTGATAAATGACTCAAAATGGACCTCTAATTAAAGGTACTGCTCTCCAAGTTGTTGTGACTCCTTGTTGGACAATTTGTCCAATGCCTAGTTCGAAAAACACTAGTGGTAGCCCTAGGAGCAGGAGAAGTGATAGATAGGCAACCAGAAATGGGGCTCCGCCGTGCAGGGCAACGGAGACCGGAAGTCGAGCCACATTGCCTAGACATCCGGCCAAGGACATGCAGCAGAAGCTTCGCTCTAATTTCGGTATCCATGACCAGCGTCGGAACTGTAAATGACGTAATTTTAGGTAATTAATATGTGTTTTAATGCGTAACGCATACGAAATTATGTTAATTAAATTAGTGCAAGGTTCGATGTGTTATAGAAACATTTATACTAATATAACTCGAAATTGTACAAGTGGTTGCCTACACAACAGGGGTGAAATTGTCGAAAATTGTTATGAAGTTTAAACATTTATTACACACAAATGGTTTAGATAAAAAATTGAAAATTTCAGATTATAATAACACATATTTAGTTAATAATCGCTGAAATTTTCAACACAATCCTAATTATATTTGGGGGTGATTTAGTGATTAACTTACTTTAAGTTCATTTGAGTAAACACATTTGGAGCAACTAGTGCTTTTTAAAGTCCAAAGTAGTTTAGTTTTCCAAGTATTCTTATCTTTAATATTTCTTTCCAAGTATAAACTAGGCGGCCAACTAGAGTACTTCGTAGCCGAGTTTTGATAACTCATAATACAAATTTATAACGAATATTTGGAACCATTTTATCACATTTTTACCACATTAACATAACGAACCACCACACAAACATTGAGTGTTTCACCAGATTAGACCCAAACCACACAAATTTCATACATATATGCTCAAGTCTCGTAGAAAACTAACCAAGTTCAACAAAATCGTATAATAATACGATTCCCCTCAAGGATTTTTCGTATCTATGGCTAGCGGCGTGGAAAAAATACCGAATGACTAGCGTTGCGTGGCTACATTATTTTCTATTTACACAATTATTTTTAATTATTTAAAATACAAAATATACACACCTTTTCGAACTGCTTAAACATAACAACTTAATTTTAAAGATTATTTTTGGCGCTCTAATTCAAAATATTCGTTTGTTAAACATTGTTTTTAATATTCTAATCTATTTTATATAACAATTAGAATTGTTTCCAGAATAAAACCAAACAAATTTAAGCTATTGTTATCGTTTTTTTTTTTATATATAATTACGTCAATAGAAAAAAATTGTACGCAATTTTGTGCAAATAACCTTGCAAAACTAGTAAATAATTACTTTTGTTGAATACACAATTTCACTGGACTGGTCTTCCATGGATGATCCAAATATGGATAAAATCCTTACCAGTTATGTGGAGCACAGATTTTTTTTTACTAAAGTAATTAAATTATTCTTAAACTAAACTAATTTATCGCGAAATGATATCATACATTCCTTAAATATTACTAAACTAATAATAATAATAAACGCATTTGTCACAGTATTGATTGAACTAAACATATTTACCGGTTGTCCAATTAAATATATTTGATGTTTTCCCTTATTTATCCAATTATTTTTCATGTTTTCACTGTTTTTCCAAACATTTTACAACAAAATATATTTGACACTAGACGACAACAAATAAATTTAAACATTTACTAACACCTAATCGACAAATACTAACGAAACTTATCTATTTTTATCTAATCTTCAAACATCTAGATTATTTATTTAATATTAAACCTAATTTCGAAATAGTTTTAGTGCTACGCACGAATTTAATCACTAACTTAAGGCAGTTTATTACACAAATCCCTAACAAAGTGGGGCACACATTAAGAGGATATTTCAAAAAAAAATTAAGACATATTTATGACCCTGAAAATTGTCTTAAAAATTAAAATAACTAATTAAATAAATAAATATTTATGACTCATTACAACACAATTAATTCAACATTATCTAATGTCAATCTACTGATGAGTAATTTAATAAACTGTTCCAAAAAATTACTTTTTCCGCTCTAATAATTATTTAATTTAAAATTAAATAAGGTACTAAAGCGTAATCATTTTTATAGGTCGCAATAATGAATCTAAATGTATTTTATTGTAAGCCAATTTAGACCCTTTAGGTCCCTATATGACCCAGTATAAGTCTGGAAATTATATTCGCAGTTCAAATATAAATGTAAAACAAAAACGGAAGCATATTTGAATAACTAAGTAATCTATTATTATTTATGTAAAAACACTGCCAAGGTTATAGGTCCATTGTTGCTTGTGATAAATACAGTAATTATTGGACGAGACAAACATATTTACAGTAGATAATCATAAAAGTACATAATAGTTTAGAAAATTAGCATAAGTTTCCGCCGACTGTAACCAGTGTCTCTGTATGGTATGCGGGTTGCCTACACACAGAGGTGTTAAATATTTTTAAGCGCCCATAATACATTTGGGGAGGTTTTAGGCCCTTACAAGTCCTCAAAGAGCGTATAAACAATAAAAATAATAGAAAACGAGCGTTTTGTTAGTCAAAAATTAAATTAGAACCGAAAGAATAATTGGGCCCTAATATGGACAATTGCGAGATTTTAGCAACAATTTCTCTTAGATAAATAAAATTCCTAATCGAAATGACTGGATTAAAACATATTCTAATAAAATATATAATAGGGTTTAAAGTAATAAATTGTTGCTAACTTTAGAGTAATTACGCCAAAAGTAGTAAATTAATTAAATATTGTATTGAACATGATTTTTTTTTATTGTACATTCTTATATTAAAGGTATTTTATAAATGAAATAACTGATTAAAACATAAAAGTCGCTGTGTTTGATGTGATACCATCATAAATGAAAACATTATGCACAGGTTTGTATTGATGGGTGATCAATTTGATTGCCTCCTGGGCAACGCACCCACCTAGAAAACGACAAATGTAGGTAATTTTCAGTGGGTGGAGAAACATTGAAAAGACTAACCTAAAAACGCTGAAATCGAATGCAATTCAGCGCCACCATACCGGCACATTTCATGGACATAATCATCTTTGGTCAACGATTGCCATTGGCAACCCCACTCACCCAACAACTTCGAGATACATCCTTTTAATTTTAACACATCAGGCTCGACCTGATCATCAAACTCCCCCGGGTACGTATTGTACTCAGATATAAATCGATCTAATCCGCGTAAAATCACATAATACATAATCAGACTATCCGGATTCTCGAGATTATTCACTGAAACAAAGTCATGCCCGACAATCGACAATCACAGAAGATTTCTAGTTTTGTTTAGAAACGTACCGACATCATTAATACAGCTGATACTAGACGAGTATTCGTCAGCAATACACGAGCCTCTCACAACATCGATGTGATGGGCATGTCTACAAAACAATTTCACCTCATTCTCACTAATATTGTCCTGCGCTTGCCCAATTTGCTGCAACAATTGTTGCGCTCGACGATGGACTATTTCCGAATCAATATTTGCTTGTTTATGATAACTAAAATCGTACCAAATATTACCTACCATTCTACAAATAACAAACAACCAAACCAAGGACATCAGGGTAGCACAATTCATAAAAACACAATTACTAAGCATAGCAAAAAAAAAACATTTTTAAGCGCATTTATAGTTAGGAACATATTTAGACGCAACTAAAACAAGCCAAAGTAACCAGGGTAGCATAATTCACAAAACACAATTATTACTTATACCATGAATAGCAGAATAACACTTTTAAGCACAATTATGTTTAGGAAGGAAACCAAATAAATCAGGACAGCATAACTCACAAAATACAATGACTTCTTTAACCATGGATAGCAGAATAACACTTTTAAGCGCATTTATGATTAAGAACCAATTTAAAAGCAACTAAAGCAAGCCAATATAATCAGGATAGTTTAATTCACAAAATACAGTGTTTACTATGGATAAACATGGATAGCAGAATAACACATTTAAGCGCATTTATGATTAGGAACATATTTAAAAGCAAATCAAGGTAATCAGGATAGTATAACTCACAAAATGTAGTGTTTACTGACATTATGGGTAGCAGAATAACACTTTTAAGCGGATTTATGGTTCGGGATATATTTAGAGACAACTAAAGCAAGTCAAGGTAATCAGAGTAGTATAAGTCACAAAATATAGTGACTACTTAAACTATGGATAACAGAATAACACTTTTAAGCGCATTTATGGTTCGGAATATATTTGGAGGCAATTAAAGTAAGTCAAGGTAATCAGGGCAGTCTAATTCGCAAAATATAGTGATTCTTAAAACTATGGATAGCAGAATAGCACTTTTAAATGCGTGTATGGTTATTTAATCGCAACTGAAGCAAGAGAAATAAATCAGGGTAACATAACTCACAAAATACAATAATTAGCTAAGGATAGCAGAATAACACACAGCCTATGGTTAGCGGAATAACGCAATAAGTGTAATTGTTTATAAAATAGTTTAAATAAGCAGTTTATCAATAAATAAGTAATAACTTACAGTTGTTGTAATGAAATATAACTAGAAGTGTCTGCGGTCATATCCGGAAGTGAGCCGCGAAGCGGCAACCCACCTTTTCCCTCATTTTCCACGAACTCAGCTAAAGCCCGGACCAAAATCCAAAATGGTTTGCTCTAACAATAAAAAAACAACGAATTAAACCCCAAATTTAACGAGAAAACCAAACGGTATCGCACCTCATGCGTAATATTAACGCAATTACTATCATTTAAAATAGTCTGTACATTTGGCGGCACTTTAGATACAGAAATACACAAATTTACAGCTCGTATCGCCTCCTCGAAGTTCTCCTCATCCTGAGGTACTCCTTGATCATCCTGGCGTATTCCTACCAACAAGAAATTGAGTTATAACTGATTGATTTGCGAAGAAAACAATTTAAACCTTGTCTAATCAACTCTTTAAACGCCAATTTCTCTTTATGTGATCCGGGAATGTCGTCGTTATGTTCACTACGCCATTTCACCAAATATTTATATAAAATCACTAAATATGGAACGTGACTATGGTCTTTTAAGTCCATTGTTTCGAGATTTAGTTTGTTCATGTGCTCGACGAGCATTGGGAACGGCGAATCTAGTCGCAAATCCGGTGTTTCGTTATCCGGATGCGATTCAATGATTGTATGCTCTTTTAATTGAATTCGAAAGTAGCCTAAGAATCCAATGCTTCGGCAGAGGAGTAATGGTATATCTAGTTCCCATAATTTACAAGATAACGGAATTAAAAACCTATAAAGTTTCCAAGTTTGAAACACCAATTAGTGAGGTTATATCACTATTTAGTGTCTCACTTCTCCGGGAGAGATGTTGCAATGACTAAAGTAAATGAGTTGAAAAAATCCGGATTATTATTCAATAGATTTTCAGGGGATTCGTCTATGTAATCCCCCCGAACATCCGGATTCAGCTCCAGTAGCACCTGAGTGACAACTTGCGCTCTGGACGACCCTAAACTATCATCCTCTAGGAAGAAACTATAAAACCACAACTACAAACATTCGTTCTAACCAATACACTTATCTTAAATATTAATTACTTCGAGCCGATATCTTCATCGGTGACTTTTTTCCCATCGATAATTGTAAACGCTCCGATGCCCGGTAGAATCAACGATTTTAAGATCTCTGTACCCAAAGCTGTAGCGTTAATTAAACAAACTTTAGCTGATTCTAATGATCGCTGACCGTGGTCACCCCATAATCTATCAATTAATTGTTTAATCATATAGTTAATCAAGTATTTCAAATACAAACTAACCTCAATTGGCGATCATATTTTTTTGATTTCTCAGTTTGTTCAGGTGATTTAGGCGCAGGAGATGACATTTTTAGATATTTAAACTAGTAATAAACACATTTAATTATGATTTTTAAATTAAAATGATTAAGAACGCTGTTAAATAAACCATCGGCTACTTCGACAGTGTAACATGGTGCAAAATTAAGCAAATACATTGAAACAGAGCCGGCTTTGCCCGTTTGATACTTTTAAAACTAATTTTAAATTTAATCTAAAGACCTTTTTAGTTAATATAAAAGATAACACCCTTTATGATTTTATTAGTTTTCTACGTTTTGGTTGGAAAATTATTAAATAATTTCAAAAAAATAATCAAATTACGATTTGAATAAACAAAATGTTTTCTTTGGCTGTAAAACAAAAGCGAATTTTTTTTTTACCTTGGACACCAAAGACAATAAATAATAAGTTAGTTTTTTTTCAAAAGTAAATAAAAATCTCGCGTAGTTTTCCTTAAATTTTCGAAATTTGTATTTTTTAATTGATTAAACATGGCACTACGTTTCATTTCTAAAAATTTATGTCGGAGAGCTTCTGGTTATATCAAATTACGATGTATGTCGATAGGTGAACCGGATGCTATGGGAAATCGTCGCCAAAGCTTAATTGCTAAACGTTTGCTATTCCGAAACATATTTCCAGGAATAGCGAAAGGACGTTGGATGTCCGGAACACCAGGATGCGGCGACGATCGACGATCTGGATTGGTTATCGGAATTTATGAAGTACCAGAAGACAAATTGCATCCCGGAAAATTTACACCGACCGGTGAGAAATACGATCGATTGGTTAAAGGTAAAATAATGCAAGTGCTGAAGATGTTGAAGCCGCCACCACATAAGGGAGAAGTCCGTATTTTCTACGATTTAGAACCAGAGTTCGTAGCAGTTGCAGTTGTTGGTTTAGGACGCGAATGTTTGGGTTATGACAGTTTCGAGCAAATGGACGAAGGTAAAGAAGCTATCCGGATCGCCGCCGCTGCAGGCGCAAGAGCTTTACAGACGTTACCACTCCACAAGTTGTGTATTGAGAGTTTTGGACACGCTGAATCCGCCGCCGAAGGCGCCGCTTTAGGCGTTTGGTTATACCAAGAAAAGAAGGCAAAAGAACATCAAATCCGGATACCAGCATTGGAACTCTTCGACGATTGCGATTGGACCGGCTGGCAAATTGGTCTCCAAAAAGCAGCAGCCCAAAATCTAGCTCGACAACTCATGGACACGCCAGCGAACGCGATGACCCCAACCTCTTTCGCTCAGAACGCCGTTGAAGTCCTTTGCAAATCCGGTGTAAACGTTGAAGTCAAGGTGCGTGGTTGGGCTGAAACCCAAAGGATGAACGCATTCCTAGCTGTTTCTAAAGGCTCATGTGAACCACCAATATTCCTGGAACTCAGCTACTATGGAGCCCCACGCGACGAACGTCCAATCGTTCTCGTCGGCAAAGGAATCACTTACAACTCCGGAGGTCTATGTTTGAAATACAGCGACCAACAAACGTATATGCGAGGGGATATGGGGGGCGCAGCCTGCATTGTAGCAGCGTGTCGCGCTGTCGCAGGGCTACAATTGCCTTTAAACATTCGTGGATTGATTCCACTATGTGAAAATATGCCCGGTTGTGCAGCGATGCGCGCTGGAGACACTGTAACCGCAATGAACGGTAAATCGATCAAGATACAATCAACAGACTCAGCCGGAAGATTGGTGTTGGCTGACGCATTAGTCTACGCGCAGAGTTTCTGGCCCAGATTTATCGTGGACATTGGTACAATGACTGTAGATATGTGGAAGGCGCTGGGGCCTTCGGCATGTGGCGTTTTCACCAATTCAGAAGCGTTGTGGGAGTATATGTTGGCAGCTTCCATGCACACTGGCGATCGAGTCTGGCGATTCCCGCTTTGGGATCATTTTAATACTCTGCTCACGAATCACACAACTGTCGATGTGAAGACGCATGGAGATGGTCCTAGACTTGGAATTGCTGGAGGATGCAGATGTGCTGCGTTCTTAAACGAATTTGTGCCCTGTGGTGATTGGATCCATATTGATATGCAAGGTGTGATGCACTCGTCCGGTAGGGATTATCCGTATTTGCGTCGTGGTATGTCTGGACGTCCGACGCGCACTCTGGTCGAGTTCTTATCGCAGCTTGTTTGCCACAAAGAATAAGATTGCTATAAATAATTGAATTTGCCATGAATAAGGAAAAATTGTGCATTTATTTATGTTTTCTGTTTTTATTTGGATTGTGGAGGTTCTGCGAGTAATGATACCGTCAAAATTCAACGTGTCTACGCACAACTAGTTTTATTTTATATCTGTTAAATCTTTGTCATAATAACAATCGTATTTAAAACTTCCAATAAATTTGAGTTCTCTAACATGTATAGTTTATTATTTCTCCGTTGAAAATTGAGCCTTTGTTCTTTGTCTAAAGCTTCTGATATCTGGGATCATTATTACTACTTTTTATATTTTTTAATCCAAATTCTGTAGCGATTCATTTAATTATTAAATATGCAGTGTTTTTTATTCCAAGTTAACTTTAACGTGATCTTTATATTTATTCTACAATCTTGAACAAATGTACAACTCTGTACGAAGAATCTATAAAATTTTAAAAACCTATAATTCCATAATGATAATTTCGATAGATTTCACAAATGTTTGATTTGCAATTAAATTAAAATATTTCAAATCATTTAAAACTGTTATAGATTTTCGTTACAGATCTATAAACTTGCTCAGAATCGCACCATTATTTTGATTAGGATATGTTTCGTATTGCTAGAAACTTGATTACTTTAATGAATAATTGTCTATACATATTAATTAATTAATTAATACTGCATCTATGGAACAATTTAAGCGCGTAATCACTAATTACTTTTATGATTAACAACAATAAAAATATATAATTGACTCTCATCTAAATAAATAAGAAAGTAAAAACGAAATGGATGACTTCACAGTTACGAGTCTCTTAATTACACTAAGTACGAGTAAAAATTTATAAAATAATTTTTATAATACTGATTATATATTGGCACTAATGACTAGATGGCAAGGGCTAACATATTTACTGCCGTGTGCACAATGTTAGCACGCAAATTCAGTTTTTAATCCCCCCATCCCCCCCCCCCCCACATACAACTTCTCGATTTCAAAAAGAGATAAAACATCCCCAAAAAAAATAATTCATGCATAAAAATAAAATTTATTACCAATTCCGATGATTTAAGAAACAAATCTTACCTTTCCAAACACAAAATTCTATTAATTTTTTACGATTGAACAAATAAAAATGTTAGTGTATGGAAAAGAAATCCTGGATGGTAACTTAAAGAGCTGTCGTCGAACTTCTGGATGGGTTGTTCCGAGAGGCGCTAGTCACTTGGTCGCGACTAGCGTGCAGCTATAGTTATGTCTGTGATTGCGCCAACGAAATACTGGTAGATTCAGTGATAATATGAGCGCTATTCACTTTAACATCGAGCGAATTGTATAAGGGATACTCGCAACACATGATAAACTTAAGAAACAATGGTACTTCAGAGTAAATTGCCGGTGGAATTGGAATTAATGGCGAAGTTGAAGTTTTATATAAACGATAGTCGGAATCACTGCAAAGAAATTATTTTTCATTGATTTGTTCATCATTTAGACCAATTTCATAAGTTTTAAATGAGTTAAACAACATTTAAAATAATTTTTAATTTAAGGACCCCGCAGTGGTGTTAGAGTTGGCGGCAAGTGGCGTGGGACTCACCGCCAAATTAATCAAAGACCGGGGTTTAGCTTTTATATAATAAAACAGTTTTAAACTAACTTTAAATCAATTCACAGTTTCAATTATTGCTAGGGATGTTATTAAATAAGTCACCGGAACACAATCTTGTTGGGGATGCTTCAAATAAATTAAACCATTCAAAATTAGAGCTAGGGGGGATTAACTGTATACTTACTCTCGATATCTTTCATCGGAAGATTTCTCAAGTAGTGGCATACCAGATAGGAACAATATAATAAGCGTTGTAAAAATCGGAGATAAAATAGCAATCCATTCGAAACCATCGATAACGTTCAGGGATATTATAAATATTCCCCACCACAATAGAATCTCTCCGAAATAATTTGGGTGCCTCGACAGCCTCCACAAGCCTTTAGCACACAGAAACACAAATATAAACGTCTACAAATCAGTATACAATAAAATAAAACGAACCATCGTTACACCATTTGCCCTCGTTCACTGGGTCGGATCGAAACGCAAATTTCTGCAAATCTGCGTACGTTTCCGCGAGTAATCCAACAACAAACATACCAGTACCCGTCGAATCTAATCGGGTCATCGTACTAGGGGTCTTAGGTATAGAATGTTTTGCAGAGTTTATTATTATAACCGGGAGACTTACAACGAAAACCCAAACTGCCTTTTTGAAGCAAAAAAAAAAAAACTAAATTTAACTTCAAATCAAAACACAACCATAGATTAACGTACTTGAAACGTCCAAAAAACAGCAAAACGTATCACATTACTGCGTTTATCATCAAATCGTTTATCTCTCCCAATTTTCAGAATGCGATACAATAAATATCCGGATAACCGGGCTCCCCAAAGGCAAACGAAAACTGTTACCATAAGTTGCCGGCTATCATAAGTCCTCTACACCGCCCCTCAACCATAAATTAATTATAGAATTCTGTAGATATTTACGCTACCAAAATTACCTTTCCAACTTGTCCCAAAGAAAACGTCATTAGTGCTAAGATAATAAAATTAGTGCCCCCTGCGAAATCCGTTAATTTGTCCATTTGAAATGACGCAGCGATTATGAAAAAAATCACTTGCATACAGACGGTCACAAGGGCACTAATGGCCAAATTGTTTTCGTCCCAAATTTGGATCGGCATCTCGGTTGGGTCAAGAGTTGCGTCCGAATATGTCCTAAGAGTCAAAAACGATCTCTTAATCCTTGAAAAACAGCATTTTTGGGGGGGTTGAATTGTGGTGTTTCCAGGCAAAATAGACTTGGATGGGGATTAGGATGAGGGATGTTTGGGACGAGAAGTGTTTTCAGATGAGATAGAAAATAGGACGCATAGACAGAGAGGAACGTGGAATGAATGCGGTGTTTCTAGGCAAGATAGAGCTTACCATAAATAATTATACAGAGAACACGAATCAAGTTTTTCCATTAGAATCTAATCTTAAACTAAAGAGCTAATTTACCAAAAAATCATCTATAATTAAAGATAAAAAAAATACTATTCATGATAAACTGATAAAAAAAAATTGTGTTCACTTAGATTAAATTTAATTATTATATAACAACTTAAAAAAAATAAGGCTATAAAAAATTTGAATTTTTCGCCTCCAGAACCGACGATTTCGGAAGTCAACCTCTCTTACTCCTAACGCATTTATAATAAATATAAAACAAATATAATATAGTGTAAACACAAGCAAATCGTGTATAAAACAAATAAATAAAGCAAAATAGACGCTCAGCGTCAACAAATGACGCCCCAAAACATATACAATTTGTAGCAACGATTACCAATTGTTTATGTATTAATTATATACTTACAAAGCATTATTATAGTAGATTAATATTTAGTACATATGTATAGCCCCTTTCTAAACGTTATTCCTCCTAAAAATCCCTTATTTTCCTATTTATAACAATAAAAACAGCTTTAATTCACAAATATGATTAGATCTGTCATAAAAGTCAAGGTCGAGTATCACCAAAGCCATTTGTATTAAAAGTATGTCCAAGGACTATCGTATTTATTAAAGGGTTGTAAAACAGGCTTTTGTTCTGTCAAAAATTAACCTATAAAACAAATTAAATTTAATCGAAATAATGGCTTAGAATAGATTTGTCATTCATAATTAATAGAATTTATCACGAAAATAAATTAAATATGGCTCCGTTGTTGGTGCGTTTCAGCAGGATTCGTGTGAATAACACGATTTTGCAAAGTTGCAAATTTGTGCACAATCAAGGGTTAATTGTCTAATTACTGTGTTAAATTAACCATTACTAATCTATGTTTGTGTGTTCAGGTCGCTGCAAACTAACCAGAATAGTCTACGCAAAACATTTCACAAAAATGAAGACGTTAAAAAAATCCGCTCGTATTTTCTGTCGCGATACTTCGAGTACGTTAAAAACTACGAAAAAGTTATCGAGAAAAAGTTTCCGACCGCCATGCACTTGTACCGTACGTTTAAAGTCGGTATGAAAGAGTTTTACCGGGATTTGTTAACGTATATGAAAGTAATTCGCACTTTAAATCTAACTGCGGACGGTTTGAAAACATTGACCTTAAACGAAATCGAAATATATCATAAAATGCCTCGCGATATGTTAAAAGTCGCCCCCGTTCTCTTATTATCTGCGTTACCGCTTACGAATTACATCATTTTCCCTTTGGCGTACTTTTTCCCTCGCCAAATGCTCTGTTCACACTTCTGGACCATACAACAGCGAAGCGAGTTTCAAATATACAATTTACGTGTACGTTTACTCAGTCATCGGCCGACATTTCGTTGTATTCAAGCCGAACTAGACACGTTAAAAGCGCATATTAAATACGACGAATGGGCGGAGATACTCGGTTTGGTGGGGAGTGGCGTGCAACCAACCACAGAACAGATAATTGAGTCTAAAAACCTCTTTTCACACGCCCCATATGATATTAAACATCTTAAAAGCGCCCATGTGGTAAGTGGTAGCCATTTTGAATGTCTATACAATAGTTGACTGCGTTACCCTGATAATCGTGGAATGTATAGGTAGAAGGATAACTAGATGCATTATTAGCGTTTTCGCGTACAAATACGTAAATATTGCGTAATAAAACGATTAAAAAGTTGATTTTAATTTTCTTAAATAATATATAGCGCAATTGCAGACATAAATTTATAAGTTGAATGAATTTTGTTCTAGAAAAACCTGCTACGAATGCACGGACTACATACGCTGTTGTGGTTTCGCCGTTCGCGTTTGCGCGAACACGCGAAACTATTGCGCGCAATGGATCGTGCGATTTTACGGGAAAATGGCGTGGCGAATCTCAGCTACGAGGCGTTAAAAACGGCGTGTTTCATACGCGGTTTAAATCCGATCAACATGAAACACGAAGATTTAACCGATTGGTTAGAACAATGGCTCGCAATTTCCCAAGTTGTCGAAAACAACAACTTATCTCTCCTACTGCATTGCCCTATTTTATTAGGCTACAATCAACCGAGTAATTGGCTTTTAATTTATTAATATTACTTTATAATTATTGTAATTTATTTCTGCAGGGTTTACACTGCTCAAAAGTAATTTTTGAGCAGTTAGATTGTTAAAATGTTTTGTGTTCGGATAAAAAATGCGCTGTTTATAGAATAAATTTATTTATAAAAAAATATAGATACATATTTAAAACAACTTACCGCCTTTTAACTAAAAAAATTTAATTTTCCAAATAACAAAAAAAAATTACTCAAACGGTATAAATTGGGGTAGGATGCCTAATTTGGGACGTTTACTCAATTCGCTATCAATTTCAATTGTAACCGGTGATTTGGGCGCTAATTCACTTACCTGTGCCTCCATTTTGTCGCTAGGGGCACTCCTGGCGTCAGGACTAAGAACATCGGCGTAATATCTTGTTTGTTCCGAGTTTTCCGAATGTTGATTCGTTTTCGGTTCAGTTTTAAGCAACTCTAAGTTGTCTTTCTCATATTTATGTATTTTGGAACCCGCTTTGTTCATTTGTGGGTTTAAATTGTCATATTTCGGAAGTTTAGACCCGTTTTGTTCCATTTTTTGGTTTAGTAGGTCGGTTTTAAGTTTGTGGGGGTATATACATTTACGCCGCGGACATTTTTGGTCACGTTCGAAATTCGGACATAAGAATTGATGACGTTTACAACACTGTAATGATTTGTATTACGTTTTAAAATTGTTCGTTTATGATTAAAGGAAGGGGTAATACCTGTGCCCCATCTTGACAGAAGCCCTCTAAGAATTTGCGACATATTTCAGCTTTCGGATTAATTTTTACATGTAAATATACACAGTCACTTCGAACGCAACATCCTTCCAGAAAATATTTGCAAGTGGGCATTTTTTCTAGTGAAACTTTATGAGATAACGCGCAATTATCATCCAAGCATGCTCCTTGAAGGAACCTAATCCGAAAAAAAAAAAACAGTTATCCTAATTTCAAAACATATTTTTTTTTAAACCAAATAAATACTTTTTGCACAGAAAGACCTGATCGGGATTATGTAAAAAGTTACATCGTCCAGAATCTTTACGCCGACATTTTCCAAAACGCCGATAAACTGGGCACGGCTGATTATTTTTTCGACGCAAATTCAGCTTAGATTTCCTAAAAAAACCATTGTAAATGGCGAATTTGGTTATATTACATCCAATATACACAAAAACCTAGGGCGCAGTTAATGATGGCGACGAGTGCCGTGGCACTAACCGTCAAAGCGAGTTGTGGCCGGGAGTAACATGATTAAAAAACAACTACCTTAATGCCGAATTTATACACATATTTTCTATATATATTTACAATTAAAACTATAAATAAAAACATTTACGGCTTCTCGCCCTTTAAAACCTAGTTTGTTTGGGGGTAAACATCGAAGACCTCGGCTCCCACAAACTTTGGCGGCTAGTGCCATGGTATAAGCCGTCAAAACAAGTCAACGCCGGGGTTACTTACTTTATCGATGATTGTGACATTGTTTTCGCTCTAATGTATGTATTAGAGGTTTTTTGAACGTAAGTGATTCCTTTCACAGAAATTCGTCGATAATTAGTTCTATTATTAACAGATTGATTCGGTACGAGTTTCAAAGTTTTTTTATCGGAACCCAAAATGTATTTTTGCCCTTTTAAACTCAATAAATAACGTTTTGCTCGTAAATTTGCACTTTTATTAGGAGTAGTTTGGATTTTTTGTAATTTATTTATAGATTTTTTGTACAGCACACCACTTATATTCGCGATTTTCGTATTGTTTAGTTTAAAATTGTTTGTAACATTTTTCCAAGTCCGATTTCGAAACAGTTTATTCCGAACCAAATCAGAAATACCAGTTTTAAACATTTTCCTTTTAATTAACGATTTATTAAGCGTCGTTATTGATCGCCGATCAATTTTATATTTATTTTTAAGGACAATTGGTTTAAGCAGCGGTGATTTAGGTCTTAAGAGAGTACTTTTAACGATTTTGTATTTACTACGAATCGATATTCTTCGTTTACGATTGTTTAAAGTTGGTATGAATTGCGATGTGGGTAAACACAATTTAGGGGTGAATTGGTATGCCGTTTTAGAGCTGGTTTGTTTTGGAGTGAATTGAATCACTTTTTGGGGGTCGTTGACTGTAGGGAATACATTTGAGGAGGAAAGGGTGAACTGGGACACAGTTCGAGAAGCATTTATAGTTTGTGGAGAAAATTGGATCGTAATTTGTGGAGTGGTTGGTTTTGGGATAAATTGGGATACAATTTGGGGGGTTAACACCTTTGGGTTGAAGTGAGGCGCGATTTGGGGAGCTTTTGAGGTTTTTAGGGTCATATGGGATACGATTCGGGGTACCATCGGGGAATCAGGGATAAATTGGACTGATATTCGTGGGGGATTTGGGACTTTGAGTATTGCATCAACTTTTTGCGCGGTTTGGCCCGAATACGTAGTAAGTACTTTCGGGTTAATATGTATTTTAGTATTTTGATTAAAATGCGGATTTATATGGACACTGCGTTTAAAATTTGGGTTAATTAGAACTTTTGTTGAAGTTTGAATCACAGGCAAAGGAGGGTCTGATTTCTTAACGTACTTATATCTAGCAGAAGGAGCTTTATTTATATTACAATTACGGGCCTTGTGCTCATTTATGTAGCCTGGAATTAATGAAAAATAAAACTCTTAAGTAAGGTTATGTGAATAAATAATACACTTACGCGAGTAATAAGCGATTTCCTTCAATAATTGTTTTTCATCCATGATCACAGATAGTATTATATATACAATTATATTAAAAATATTTATGGAAAACGTTCTAATATGGAAAGATCTTCTTAATATTTTTGATCTGTCATTTCTCAAGGTTATAAGAAGGTCAATACATGATCTATACTTCATAAGTAAGTTTTACTCCAAATTATAACTAATAAATCACAAAATCAATAGCGCCTAATTGTTTATTGAATTATTATCTATTAGTTGTAATTTAAATAAAAATATATCTAACATTTAATTTATTATTAAAATATTTGACTCATCAAAGTACCCAACTAAAGAAATAATATTTTACGCATAATATATTAAATTAATATTTCCTATAAATAAACATATTAAACGCTATTTATACATTAGTTTTTAAAAAACCATTTAAATGTTAGAGATTAGAAGAGTATTTTTGTTTAAATAAACTATATCTTCATGATATACAAAATGAATTTATTTAGAAAATGTTGGTAGTACTTTTAAGTGAAAGGTCATTAATATCCGGTTTGAGTGTGGCAGATCAGTTCATTCTTTTCTGCTAAACATGGTGAGGAAACGGATTTATATGTTCTACATTTGTAAATAACTAGTTTTAAACTTATTTTAATCAAATAAACTCACAATAATAATCATTATTACGTTTTAAACTATATTTTAAATAATTACTATCGTGGTTTATATGTTTAGTTTTTATTAAACGACTTAGTTTGTTTTAACCACATGGTTTTTGTGTAAAAAGTAATTATTATTTTTGTATTTTAAAGCCGTTTAAACGATTCGTGGAGACAGGCCGGGTGGCCTTATTGTCCGATGGACCCAATAAGGGCAAATTGGTCAGTATCGTGGACGTTATTGACCAAACTAGGGTAAGTAAAACATTTTTGAAGTTTTTTTTTATGGATATTTTATGATGAAACAGTGTTTGATAGGAATTGCCGTCTGATACATATATGATGACAATACACATTTATATATATCTGATTTTGGTGTAGAATTAAGTTGTTTTAAGTGATTTTTAGATGTTATTTTAATGTTAGGTTTATTCTATGTTAGGTTCTTGTCGATGGCCCATCAGCCAATATACCACGAGGGGCTATGCGATTAAATCAGTTACATTTAACTAAATTAAGAATTAAATTCCCATACACAGCATCAACTCGCGTTGTCCGAAAAGCGTGGGCGGCTGCGAAAATCGATGATCAATGGAAGGAGAGTAAGTGGTCGAAAAGGCTTGAAGATAAGAAACAGGTAAATATGCTCCCTTAAAGGTCTTAAATGACCTCATATTAAATGATGAACCATGGTATGATAGGAATTGCCGACTGATACACACATGAAGCTAATTTTAATTCTGATTAAATCGCAAATGAATCCCTATTTAATACGTTTTAGAATCATTTACTTATCAAGTTATGTTTAGCGCGCCGCTATGAGTGATTTCGATCGCTTTAAGTTGCGTAAAGCTCGTCAACGGCGCAACAAAATCCGCTCGTTGGCGTTCTTCAAGATCCGGAAACTGGGTAGCCGCGACGGTACCTTATTCGGCAAGAAAAACATCGCCAAGTCCAAAGTTAAGCCACGCAAACCTAAAGCGGCGCCAGGCGCGAAAGCAGCTCCAGCCGCCAAAACAACCGCCCCTAAAGTTGCAAAAGCCGCAAAGCCGGCAGCGAAGAAGTGATTTGTAATTTAAATTTTGAAAATAAAACATTTTAAAGTTCATCCTGTCTATTTATTTGTTTATAAATCAAAACAAACTTTAGTAATGTAATTGTTGAAACTCTAAATAAAGTTTTATAGGAAATTGTATATTTGGTTGCATACTCATAAGGCGCGTTTATATATATATTAGTTTTTTAAACAAGAAAGCTTATTAAACCAATCCCTAACAAGAGTTATATAAATTGTTTCGCAAACTTAGAAAATCAAAATATTTAAATTATTATAATTGCACCTTATAAAACATGGAACCAATTTGAGTCGGATCTAGTAAACGAAAAGCACCATTCATTTATTTTAGAATTAAATTATTATGGAGACAGAAATAGAAGAGAAAATCTGTCAGACTTTATTCTATTTTATTCCAGCTGGTAAATACACAATTGCATTTAAATGCGCAACCGTTTTTTTTAAAAGATCTAAACTCATTTAAGTTCCCCGTCTGAAAAAACTATTTCAACGCTGGGTTATATTAAATACGAAAGATAAAACATATATCGACGAAGAGATTTCGAGCTCGTTCGAATGCCAAGATAAAATATTGTATAAATCATTGAAAGAAGCGTTCGTCCGGTGGGATTTGATTCAAGACACCGAAGGTGAGTTTAAACTTAAAGCGTAACTAACTTCACAACGCTAATAATAATATATATATATGTATAATATCAACCAGTAAATGTACATATATACCGGTTAAAGTCTGTTATATTTCTATATACGTATATATACATATGTGTATTTAATAGCGCACACATGAGAGCGAGTTAGAGGGGAGGAGAGCTAATTAAAAATGCAAATATACAATTTTTTTTATATAAAAATTGAGTACATGGGTGTCCTGAATCCCTAATTACCCCTCCTTCGCGTCCAAAAATATATTCTGTAGTGGGGTGGAGGGATGGTTAGTAGTGGTAAAAATGACTATGAAAACTAATATATGATTTAAATGTAATTTAATTACGAAAATTCGAGTCTAAAGCATAAATATACTTAAAAGTTGTACCACGACTCGAATTCAGTTCGTTTATCACACAAAAAACATTTATAACTAATCACAACTGGAGCTAAAGTTTATATCTGAGGCAAAAGCCTTAAATAATTATTTTTGAGGTAAATTTCGATGTTTGAGCTTTAAATATGTTGTAATTAGGCGCTCCTGGGTTTATTTTCGATGACCTTAACGGACCTAAGTGCTCAAATGAAGTTCAAGAGGAAATAATGCGAATTTTAAAAGTGTTTGAAACGAATATCGATAAACTAATCCAGAAACGTAATAATAAATGTCAAATTATAAGTTATGATGGACAATTTAATAATCTACAAGTCATAATGCATCGTAGTAAATCTATAACAGATATGTACACACCTAAAGGGAGAAATAAGAGAGAAAAACGTCGGAAAACTAGGAAAATTCAATTAGAAAACGGTTATTTAACTGATTAATGTTAATTATTGGTGCATGTAGTAGTAATATAAAAAAATTAAAATGTAATTTAACATATATAACAAAACGTATTTTAAATAAATATTAATTGGCATACCTAAATTTACGGTGCGATTTCGTTTGTATACGCAGTCCAACTTGATCAAAATCATCGAAAGCGTCATCGACTTCTGCGACGATTTGTTCATCTTCTGATAAATCAATATTACCAACAACGAGATCAACCATATTTTCAACGATTTTAGTTTGAATAAACGAATGTTGAACCTAGAATTAATTCATTTTCAGTGTTTTAATCCTTAAAACTGCAGCTGTTTAAATACTTTTTTAAACTTCTTATAGTTTTGCGGCGTAGTAGTAACATTTCCAGAATCACGTGACAAATTTGGACGCCTTGTAAGCATTGGTAGTATTTCTATAATAATAGAATTCTTAAATGATTCGTTTCGTCTGCGTATTAATTCCTGCTCTGTATCTTCCTCTTTTTCACTTATAAGATCTTCATCGAGTTCGTTTTTCATCTTTAAATTGCCAAACCATGCAGTTGCTTTTGTTATCAAAGAAATATTCGGAAAAATCGTAGATGTTTGAGAATTTTTAGATGTAATTTGAGTACTACATAAAAAACTATCGGTGATATTAGAAATATCAGGTTTACGATCCGTTAAGTGGTTGCTAATATTAGTTAACGGTGATTTTTTCGCAGGCGGTTCCATTATTTTCGACGTTGCTTTCCGTTTTTTCGCAAATGGATTATCGACCTATTTAAAAATGAGTTTCAGTGACAAAATGGCTATTTTAATCATCTCTATACTGTTTTCTAGCTTTAAAAATTAATATTACACCATTTTTTTATTGGCATAAAACAATACATAACACTAGACTCCGGTGATTAGTTTTGGTTGGCGGCAACCCCCTCAACGGTCACCGGTATATATCTAACAGGTCGGGCTAAGATACATGTATGTCTGCTTGCCTAAAAGTAAGGCGCGTTACAATTCTTATAATTATGTTTTAGGTGGGAAATAACAGTTATTTAAGGTGCAATATTTGTTTTTAAAGCTAAGAAATGTTACAATATAATTATATTATTGTTAAATATATATAAATAAGCGAAATTGGTTTAAGCTTTGGAAAGCAATGCAACATTTAGTATAAATGTTAGGAAATAATGCTATATTGAGTTTAAGCACTGGGAAATAGTTTAATGTTGGGTTTAAGCGTTGGAAAGTGCCGGAAAACAGAATATCGAGTCTTTGCGTTAGAAAAGTGCGATATTGGGTTTAAACGCTGGAAAATAGAAAGTAATTGGGTTTAAGCGATGGAAAACAGTACAATGTTGGGTTTAAGTGATGGATAACTATGTGATGTTAGGTTTAAGTGATGGGCAACTATGCGTCGTTGGGTTTAAGCGATGGAAAACTATGCGTCGTTGGGTTAAAGCGATGGAAAACTATGCGCCGTTGAGTTTAATCGATGGAAAACTGCGATGATGGGTTTAATCGATGGAAAACTGCGATGATGGGTTTAAGCGATGGGAAATTATGCGCCGTTGGGTTTACGAGGTGGAAAAGTATGCGACGTTAGGTTTAAGCGATGGGAAAGTATGCGACGTTAGGTTTAAGCGATGGAAAAGTATGCGACGTTGAGTATAAGCGATGGAAATCACTACATTGGAAGTTAACGCTGGAAAATAATACAACATTGGGTTTAAACGTTGGATAACGAAGATATATTGAGTTTTAGTGCGAGAAAATATTGTAATATAGGATTTAAGCTCTGGATAAGTACGACATTAGGTTTAAGCGCTAGAAAACCGCGCAACATTGAGCTTAAGTACTAAAAAACGACGTAACAGACAGTTTTAATACTTACAATATCTTCATTCGTAACCGTAGCAGTTTCTTTGAACGAAAACATACTTTTTTTCGTGCCACTATTCGAATTTGACGCCCTGAAATACATCCAATAAATTCTAAACCCAAACAAAGCAGGGGGGCGAAGTCTCTCGCGGTGAACCCCTAATAAACAAACCTGTTACACGGAAATTCCGATGTAGACCCAGAACTAGTACTAGCCTCATCTCGGAAACGTTTAAGACTTGAGCTAGGCTCAGTTTCTAAGCTACGCTTAGCGCTTGAGCGAAGCTCAACATCTAAACCTGCTTTAGAAACGCGCGGTTCAATATCGACGTTACGATTAGCGCTCGGTTTATTAAAATACACCGGTGTTATCGTTTCTTTGCCGTATGATTCAGGTACTATGATCGGCGCAATGGCTTTGTGTTGAGTGTGTTGAGTTGTTGTTGCGTGCTGAGTGTCGTACGCTAATATTTGTTCGGAGCGTTGTGTTTGTGTGTCAGAGATTAGAAGTTTGGTTTTGTTAATGGATGAGTTACAAAATTCGGTGATTGAGGAATGGATGATGGCGAGCGCGATTTCTTGGAAAGGAATTGTGCGTCGGCCGGTGTTTTTAATTATTTCAATCGCCTCATAGAATGACTCAGATGCGCTGATCGAAACGGATTGTTCATCTAAATTCGATTCAATAAACAAATACTCAGGTGATTTCGCTTCTAATTCACTTCTGGAGCATTTTCCGGTTTTCCACGCAATAGTTTTACCACCTAAACACCAATAAATGAACATCAAATCCTCAAACACACATTCATCCGTTTACCTGTAGCTTTAATTAGATCTCCCATACTTTGATTCTTTTTCTCAGACGCAAACACCAATATCTTATCTTTAAACAAACAGCGGCGTTCCGGTTTATATTCAACTTTAATATTTTTACTCAACAACGACTCATTCAATTCGGGTAAATACTTTTTATAATCCGGCACCGGATTATGTTCTTTAACCGATGTGACTAAGTCGTTAAAGAACGCAATGTTAACGATTGGTTTTTCTAAAGTTAGCGCACATAACACTTTGATTGTTAGGATAAAATCGCTGACTACAAGATGCGAACAATTTTCGCTCCATTCACTCGCTTTTGTCGCTTTTAAATACTCTAAACAGTTTTGAAGTGTGGCGCGATCATTTTGTTTGATGTTAGATGTGATTACGCACAATTTCAACTGGTGCAATCTTCAAAATTCCATACATCAATCGATGGAACAATAAAATAAATGAGTAACTTACGTGAAACAGCTCTCCAACAAACCAAATTTGAGTTTACAGTTTTCTTTTAAATTCATCTTTTCTTTTGGTTTTAACTGTACTGTGTCAATGTATGTTCCATATTTTGAACCAGCGTCACTCACATGGACTTTTTCAGATGTAATTTCGATCTAATTGCGCCAAAACGACAGGAAAATAAGGTTAAAATTTACAAGCAAACATAACTAATATATATATATATATATATATATATACATCTATTGTAATTCGGGCGTGCGTTCGACTAATGGAATCATCATTATTTAATATAAAATCAGTATTTTTACGCCCAATAGTAAATTCATTTTTCTCGATTAAATAGAAACAAACACCTTAAACCAATAAATATCCTTTAATTATTTATCCAATCATTAAATTGCTTAATTAAATATACCAGCCGTCGATTTTAAATACCACATTTTGTTAATACAATGATTTAAAAACGCAATTTAATTTAACATACAATTGAAACCATTTGACACTAAAACAAACGTTTATTGATTCATTAAAGAACAATTAGTTTTATATGTTTTACAACGTTCACAAATCTGTCTAAATATTCAAATTGTTTTTATATAAAAAAAGTAGCAACAATGAATAGATCTTGTTTTGTACCCGGTTGTTCCTCCGGTTACCTAACATGCCAAGAAAGAGTGTCTCTTTTTGGAGCTCCAAAAGATGAACATAGACGCCAAAAATGGAATTCAGTGATTCCAAGATTTGATAAGGAAATATCGGTCAAAGATGTTGTTTGCGAAAAACATTTTAGAAGTGAGGATATAATTCGAGTGTGGACTTCTGGAGATGTAAGTTTTATAACATAAAAATTAATTTTATTATATTTGGAGCCTAATTGAGCCTAAACCTAACCTACAATTGCGGAACGACTCCTCCAAACCAATCATTTATAGGTTGAAGTCAAATTTAAAAAACCAAAACTAACCGACACTGCAATACCATCAATTTTCATTAAACCACTCAAAAAGCCCTTAAAACGCTCAAAAAAAACCGATTTAAACCCGGAAAACGGGAAATACGATCTATTTAAATCAATTTGGAAAAAAGTAGTAGATGTTCCAATGCCTAGCCCTGAATGGGGCATACACAGCCTCATCGACAACGATTTTAATCACATGATTCTAATCACCGAATGTGAGCTTTCGGATGACGGAGTCCCATACTATCGGAAACAAATTCACATATCCGAATCGTTTAAATTGCATTTTTTCGTAGGCGATACAAACATTCATGAGTCAAAATTGAGTGAGTTAGGGAATTTTATATTTGAAATCAAATCTCGCTATGATTTGGGGAAATGTTTGACTTGTTGGCATTCGATTAAAGTTTGCGACGGGGGGCCTACCACGAATATTTACGGGCCGCAAAAGACTAAAACGAATATCGCAACGGTTAGCCCAAAAGGATTGTGGAGGCATACAAATTGTACTTTGGTGTATTATGATCAAAATCAATGTTGTTCTGAATGTTTTACGTTGTATGGTTTATTCAAAGAACAATTTTCTATTCGTGTTTATCATCCGATTCATAAAAAACATATTGATAATCAAAATATATCTTAATTTGAATTAAATCTAAATGTTATTTAATATTTAAGCTAATTTAAAAATCATTTTATAACAATATATATATATATATATATATGATCTAAATAAAGATTATTTACTCTTAAATAATTTAAATTAACCGCCATTAACCCTCGTTTACATTAGGAAAAAAACCTAAGCCTTGTTTACACCACTCGTTTCCTAATCATTTCGAGGTTAATTTATTTATTAAACCATGTCCGATCAATCGGATTCTGATTTACCTCATTTATCCTCCGAAACATTCGCAATACTACAATACTTAATTTGAATTAAATGTTATTTAATATTTAAACTAATTTAAAAATCATTTTATAACAATATATATATATATATATATATATATATATATATATATAATCTAAATAAATAAACAAAGATTATTTACTCTCAAATAACTTAAATTAACCGCCATTAACCCCAGTTCACATTAGGAACAAACCTAAGCCTTGTTTACACCACCCGTTTCCAAATTATTTCGAGGTTAATTTATTTATTAAACCATGTCCGATCAATCGGATTCGGAGGATTTACCTCATTTATCCTCCGAAACATTCGCAATACTACAAGAATTTTATAAAGAACAAGAACAACGCGAAACTAAACTTAGCGAAGTTTTAGCTACGCAAAATGAAATCGTAGATTTCGATGAGGATTGGGTAGGTTGTAGAACCCCCTAATTACGGTTTAAGATATATATTAATGATTTTCTAGCAATTAAGTCAATTTTGGTACGATGACGCTACCGTAGAAACAATAACGAAAATCATTGTTGATACTGTAGGCCCTAATGGAAGCATAGCGCTTGTTTCATGCCCAACTTTGTATAAAAGCGTTAAAAAACAGTGTAAAAATGGTGCGTTTAAGCGAAATAACTTAATTTTAAGTAGTTTTTTTTTAAGTTTGGAACAGTTTCTAATTAAAAAAAAACCACTGCTGATAACATATAAATTTTAGTAAAACTATTTGAATACGATCAACGATTCGCTGTGTTTGGTTCTGATTTTATTTTTTACGATTATAAATCACCTTTAAATGTCTCTAGAGACTTGGGGGGTACTTTTGATTTAGTAATAGGGGACCCTCCGTTTTTGTCGGAGGAATGCTTGACAAAAACGGCTGTAACACTCAAATTTTTGGCGAAAAAGCGCATTATTTTATGCACAGGTATTAATCGCGTTTAATTTCGCTAGAAAACTATTTAATAAATGTTTTTATTAGGTTCTATAATGGCGGATTTAGCAGAGCGACTTTTAGATGTTAAAAAATCTTCAACATTCGAACCGCATCATAAAAATAATTTAGCAAATGAGTTTTGGTGCTTTTCTAATTATAACATTGATGAATTTTTATAATTAAATATGTTTTTAGTTAAAATTGATTTTATTTAAATATCCCGCATTTATTTCACCAACTGTAGATCAATAAATCGCTACACCAATTATCTAATTAAAATTATATGTATACACACATGAGTTTTATATTAAATTTAAAGCATATAAATAAGTAATAAATATCACACAATGTTTGAACAATTTCCATAAATAAGTTTAATTTCTTTAAGCTGTCGTTCTGAACCCGGCAAGCGTCACTGGGTGGGCCTGTCCAGATTATTTTTAATTTAAAAGTGCATTTTCAAACTAAAATCGCTATTAATTTATATTAAAACTCGTTACTGTTAGCCGATTTATATTGTTTTATAATCTAGTACAGTTGTATGATAGAAATATGATTCAAATTCGGTATACTCGTAATTTATTTCTTCGCGTAATATGTGTCGTATATTTATTTGCGTTCTTATCATTTTACATACAAATACCAGGTTTGTGGTTTATATGTTGTTAAAAAAACAGTATTTTATTGATAAATTATCGACATTTTGAACGTCAGCAAATCGGTTCAAACCCGATAGTTCAATGACCCTTCTAGATATATTTTGTTTCTTTTTTAAGTCTATAAGGGTGTAATTGTAATAGAAACGATTTAATTTTGTTTTAATTCCCAAAAATCACAAATATGTGTTTGAATTTCAACAATATATCATTCTTTTGTGTCGCGTAGGACTGTATGGTAATAATGGCATTTTGCCAGCACGTTTAGTGTTGGAAAACAGTAAACATAACACGCTCTCTGCCAAAGTACACTATCAACCTACGTTGTTATGGCTAGCGCCGTATTTGGGGCTAGATGTTCAATATATGATGGATTTGTTATCGTTATTAGGAGCATTTTTAGCGTTTACAGGGTAATTTATGAAATGTTTTAAGTGTAGGATGTTTTTTATTATATATTTTCAACAGATTTGTCTCTCAAAAGTTCTGTACGGTCCCAACGTTAGCGGGGTTGTGGTCATTATATTTTTCACTTTATCAAGTTGGTCAAACATTCATGTCTACGCAATGGTAAGTAACAGCCATGGATGTTAGTTTAGGAAGGTAATTTAAGAGAAATATGTTAATGAGGGGTTTTTAGGGATGGTTTGTTGTTGGAAGCAGGTTTTTTGAGTCTTTTAGTAGCGCCATTTTTACCAGGGAAACGCCGGGGCTCGAAAGGGGTCCCCAGTGATAATATCAGCTTTTGGTTAGTTCGTTGGTTGTTCTTCAGATTCTTATTGTCTTCAGGCGTTGTTAAATTGTTAAGCGATTGTCCTAAATGGTGGGAATTAACTGGTATTTATTTATTTGAAAAAATAAATAAAACCACTGAAAATTGATTGAATTTGTGAATATTGCAGCTTTAAAATACTATTTTGAATCAATGGTGTTACCTACGCCGTTGTCGTGGTACGCGTACCATTTGCCTTTATGGTTTTTAAAACTTACGGCTGTTTTTACAAATGTTGTTGAAATGGTGTTGCCATTTTTGTTTTTTGTACCCGTAAGAACCGTTCGTATTACCGGATTTACCATTCAGGTAAGCAAAGTCTCAATCAGCGATGACGACGTAATAAATTTGTTTAAAATTCGTAGATTTTCTTCCAAATTTGTATGGTCCTAACTGGCAACTTTAACTTCCGCGATTTATTACTCGTGACCCTAAGTGTCTCGTTATTAGACGATCAATTTTTCTTTGGACGTTTTCGCCGAAACAAAACAACAAAATCGACAATTTTCTCCCATTTATTCAACATTGCAATCCATGGACTAATCATCTACGGCGTTTACATACTCTACGGCTTAAAACTCAACGGTTACCAACTAGACACCCAAATCGGTAAACAACTAAAACTACTCACACCAACAACAAACTCAAATTCAAACTGTTTTCCAGCGTTTACAAAAGAACAATTCCGAAATGTCTTACGACAAGCGATCCCAATGACGATTTTCATCGGAATCATCTCACTAGGCGTCACAATTGCGCGTGCGGTCGCAATTGCGGCCACCGAAACCACCACTTTAGCATCTAAATTGGGGCATCTACTCGTTACAGTCCTATACGGCATTATAGCTATACTAATATTCACCGCAACCACAGTACCACTAACAGCTTTACATCCAGCGACAAACGCAACCGTAATTCCATCCGTAAGGACGCTACACACACGTTTAGAACGATTACACGTTGTAAACTCGTACGATTTGTTCAAACGGATGAGCGGGGGGCCAAACGGACGACCCGAAATCGTACTAGAGGGCTCTAATAACATTGAAGGACCTTGGGACGAATATCAATTCTTTTACAAACCAAGCAATGTAAATCACTCTCTACCATTTGTTGGTGAGTTTTACTATGTTAGGGATACCTCTGATAAGCTGCACAAAATATATAATAGCAAATTACTTCAATTTAATCATTTTTATACTTTAAACCGTTTAATTATGTCTGAATTGTTTTATAATCGTTTAAAACTAATATTTATTAAATATGCCAGGTTCGGGATACATCTAATAAGCTGCACTAATATAGATAATTGCGTATTACATATATTTAACTCTATATATAATTTAAATCTCTTAAATACGACTTCATGTGTTATAATTAATTAGAACGAGTATTTATTAAATTATAGTTCATTTAGATAGGTTGGGGATGCGTTTAATAAGCTACCCTATCGATTCAACCGTTTAGGCATTTATACAAAGTGTAAACATCTTACTTTGGTGGGGAATTGTGTTTTATTATGCTTAGATTTCACGCATTATTGAGCCAAATTGTTTACTTTTTTTTATTCAGTAGTACGATGGGCTTTAAGTGGATTTGTAGCTTATTAGATGTATCCCCGACAAGAATAACATGTGAAATTTGTGGCTTTTACAGTTAAAGTCGTAAAAAAACAGTGAAATATATTAATTACTCTAAGGGGTAGTATTTCCATGTTGAGATAAGTTCCAGATAGCTATCTGATAGATAAGCATAGGTAATTTTCATGTAAACAATTGAACTGTCTACCTGATAGCTTATCTAGAGCTTTATTTATGTATTCTAACACAATTAAAACTGATATATTTATATTAAGGAAGAGGAAAACTCGTAAAAAATATATATTTATATGTTTGGGGGGGTTTTTTTTAGTGCCCTATGCCCCTAGAATTGATTGGCAGATGTGGTTCGCCACTGAGACGCCGTATCAAAAGCAACCATGGCTCATGTCGTTAGCGTACCGAATTTTAAACGATCAATCCGAAGTTTTGAATCTGTTGGACAAGGATCATAGCCCATTTAAACAAAATGCCCCCAAATATCTAAGGGCTAGTTTGTACAATTACAAATTCACCAAATGGAACCAACGGTAAGATATTCGTTTAGAAATTTGTCAATCATATATATATATATATATATATATATATATATATATATATATATATATATATATATATATATATATATATATATATATATATATATATATATATATATATATATATATATATATATATATATATATATATATATATATATATATATATATATATATATATATATATATATATATATATATATATATATATATATATATATATATAACGATTTAATATAGGTGGCAACAGCCATGGTGGACGCGAGAACGAGTGTCTGAATATTTCCCAATATTCACCAAAGACACGCCAACATTAATCGAATATTTACGCCACAAAAACATATTACCATCGACTGTACCTGTTAAGTTTACTGTACACTCAACTTGGAAGTTAATATTGGATCAAATTCGATTTGTTGCAAATAAAATCGAAGCTAGCATACTTTTGTGGTCAGTTTTCACCGCAGGTTGCGCTATAATTACAACAACTTCAAGAAGTAAATAAACAAACAAACAACTCTTTGGAATTAAGGTTTTATTTATCATTTCGAATGAAACTCAAATTTAATACGCGATTATTAAGCCTTAATCACTTAAGGGGCATTAGTAGAAAACTCAGAATTAAAATCAAAACGCCACTTAACCAATTCTCTGATCGAATTGTTCGTACCGACTGATCATGTATTGTTTATTTATTTATTTCGTTGGAAAACAAACTCGAATTTTCTATTTTAAATACTGCTTTTTTTGAGTAATATAATCTTAATTTGCACTTATTTTATTAATTATTGAATCTTTTATACTGTTTTTTATTAAAAATTTATCATGAATATTGTTAATATTATTTGATTAATTAATGTATAATAATAATAATAAAATGTCATTTTTTTGCACAAATATATCAGCTAATTAATTAAAAAACACCTTAACGATTGAAAAAAATTACTTTAATTAGAAATCAATCACAAAATTAATATTTAATCGCAATTTCTACAAAACTAACTAATTAATTTTAGGTTCAATACTAATCAGCCCCGTTATGTATATCAGCTTCAATCCGTTGTTTTTTCGCTAATTTCGCTTGATTCATCCGTTGTACAGCGCTCAAATTCTTTTTGGGCCGTCCTCTCTTAACCAACTCTGTAGTCGGTTTATCTGGCGGCAATTCGATAATTTTGGGGGTTTCTGGGATATCTGATAACAAACAGGGCCATTTGAATAACGCGTAGAACCGTCGCCAAAACATTTGGCGCTCGTTCATCACCAGCGTTTTATTTGTTTTATCTAATTTCGTAAGGTATTGCTCGCAACGCGCTTTACAGAAATGGTAACCCTGGTGCGTTTTTGATAGAGATACTTCTGGATATATATACATCGAGCTTTTTACGCGACCTTTCGCGTGTTCGTAGAGGGTTGGGTGGAGAAGCCATAAACCCCGGAATCCGACAAGGGTTTCTGGTGACGGGGGTACGAAATAGGTCACTTCTGAATGAGGTAGTTGGAGTTCTTTTAGTTTTAATAAGATTTCTTTATCAAAATCGTCTAATTGGGGATGGTTTGTGAGGATTTCGATGCTTGGAAGCTCTAAATTTACATCTAAATAGGCGCAAATTGATTTGATCCGCTTCGCGGACTCATCTACATATGTTAGATGCGTTTTAGTGCGTCCTACATGTTTATGTGTAGTTTTAAAGAAATCTAACATTAAATCATCTAAAATCGGTTTTCGTTTTCGTGTTTTAATCTGTTTTGGTAATTTCCGCTTTTGTTTAAACGCAGGTGTATTTTGAAGTTGTCTTTCAATATATGGAATATTCAATATTTTGTAATTATCTTTATGATTCTCAGCTTCTAAACTCAATTTCGTGACTAGTTGATCGATGATTTCTGATCGATTTTTTGATACAGCTTTACGATGGTTTTTATTGCGTCGTTGGATGTTTTCTAAGTCACCATTCGGATTCATTTCCGACCATTTCTTTATGAACTGGAAACGGTGGCGTATCCTAGCGGTGTTTTGTCCAATATCCAACAGCTTCCAGTGCTTTTCTCCATGTTTATGCACGTGTTGGATAATCGCGTGGTCATCCTCCAGCGACCATTCCCGTATGGGGCAATGCATTGAGCTCAATCGGTTCCGCAATTGTGTTATTTGCCGGTTTTGGAAATATGTTACGATTTTAGTCATATTTTTCCCGAATATCTTAAGCAATGTTAACAATAAGATGTCTTCAGCTTCGCTGAAAGCACCTTTCTTCACTGGCGCCAGTACATATCTGTACCGGTTATAAAGTTGGACTCGATCCCGAGTTTTAAAATAAAACGCTACTTTACCCCAAGAAATTGTTTCGCCGACGCGACACAACTCAACAATACTTCTAAGCTCTTCATCTTCTTCCGGCGTCCACGTTTCGGAATTGTGTTTATCGCATAGCTTCGTGTGAAAATGAACGCAACATTGGTACGCTGTTTTATTAATATTTAAGTCTTTCGCAATTAAATCCCAATCTTGAAACCGGTGCTCCTCCGCGAAGTGTTTTAATTTCTCATTTTGTGGATCGGTCCATGGTTTTTTACTGATTTTCGGATTTAAATAGACATTCCAGAACGCAATACACTCAAAATCCGCGTGTCGCCCGCCTACAGACGTCACAGACATTTTTAACCAATCCACATTTTTACTCCAGTTACTAATACAATTTAACACAGTGTATTTTTTATTTAAATCCATCAATTTCAGTTCATCAGCAGTTAATTTACGTGCCATTCGTTGTTCAGCTTGTTTACGTAATTTTAATTGGTGTAACATTTGGTTTCTTTCAGCGATTTTCGCGAGGCGACGCTTACGCGCGTCTGATTCAATAAACGCTGCTTTTTTCGACATTTTACTAGCATTTTCAAGAAATTCATTACTTTTTCGCTTACTTCTACGAACTTTTGCGTTATCTACCAGGATTGGTTCGTTATTTAGTGATTTAGAAGTACTTGGGCTTGGATCGAGATTCTCGCGGTTAATATGTTCAATTTTAACTCCTACACACACTAATTCTGTCGAATTCGTACTTTTTTCTATTGTTTTATTAGTATTAGCTTCGAAATCAATTAATTCCAGACTTCGTTCCGCTTTTACATCAACATATTCGACTTTATATTGATTTGATTCCGTATTTAAACAAATTAATTCAGTATTTTTATGAGCTGAATTCACATTAGGTTCTAAATGTAGATTAAATCCTAAATGATTCCGATTTACGCCCAAATGCGTTTCAAGTTTAACGATTTCCTCCTCAACGTTCTCTAAAGTTTCAGTTTTCCAGTTTTCAGCTAAATTCATTATATAATTCTTATCGCTAAATAACGCTTGAAGTGCTAACAGTTCTTCAGAACATTTCCCCTCAGTTTTCTGATCAATTTTAATTAATTTCGCAATGTCAACCAACTTTTTCTCGCAAATATCCTCGTAAACACCAATAGCCAACAGATTTTTCTCACTCCGTTTCCACGTGATCGTTTTTATATAATAAATCTGCGGCAATCGTTTTTTACGAAGCATCTCTAACAAATCCGAGTTCCTCGGGCTCGGATAGCATTGGTGATCCTTAAAAAACGGCGCGCCTAATCGGGATTTTAAAACGCGTTTACGCTCATGGAATTGCCGATACTCCTTGTTGCGTCTCGCAATATGAAACTGTTCTAACGAATTTAAATGCGCCGTTAATTTATTGTAGATTTTGCTCAAAATATGGCGCTTTTTCAAATTGCCAATCAAAGCTTTACGCAAATTCGCATCGGTGCAATTAGTAATGGTATCTTGAACGTCTGGATCATTATACAACGGATCGAAACCATTATCAGATGCTTGTTCATCCGAACTAGAATCTTCGATTTGGCGTTTGTTATCGTAAACAAGTTCATCGGAATCGTCCGATTCCGAATCGGAATTGTCAACATTCTAAAACGATTCTGAATTAATTATAAATCATTATCATATACAATATTCTTAGTACCAGATTAGTTAAAAACGCATCTAGTTTTTTTATATCGCCAATCGTATCCATTATAAATCCGTTAAAAACTAGTTATTAAAAACCAGGATTATAATGTAAATTGAGGTTAAATAACCGTTGACAGCTGTCAAAATTAGCAAAGGCCCGGTTACACTAGGTAAAAGCCCGAGGTTCTAAAATTTGACGGCGTATCCCTCATCGGTTGCCGTCAAGTCTAACAAGCTCAGGGTACATGTTTATATACTTTGATAATATTATTTATATATATATATATAAGGCGTAAATCTATTTATATTTTTATATATGATACTTTGATATATATATATATATATATATATATTGTATAGATATGTTAATTTAGCTATAATCTCATGCCCGCTGAATGAGTATGTAATGCTGGTTGCTTGCTTAGAATTTTCGGTATTTTTTAGTCGATTTATCGGATTATCTCAGCGATATATGAAACAAAAATAGGAGTTTAATGTCTAGATGGGAATATTATATGTATAATTGTATTTAAGTTGTTTGTTAATCAAATAATGGACTTTAAGTTATTATCAGGTATAGTAATAGGTATGATTCACGTCATCCTACTGATCAAGAGTGGGTTTGGCTAAGCGAATGCGTCTTAAGACATTATTTACACTGATCAGTTGTTGAATGACCAACCATTCAATAGCACATGCTTATTATCTTTAGGGAAATTTTTGGGATATTTCTAATCTTAGTGTTTTAAGTGATTGTGTGTTACATATACAATTTGTGATTGTTGTTAATTGTTTGTAACGTTATTGTTGACACACGTGCCTATGTGTAGTGTGTTTGCTATAAATAGAGTGCGATTAATTTAATTTTTTATTCAAGTTCATACACTGACGCACTATTCGAGTCTCTTAAAAACAAACTTCTCTACTACTTTAAAAGGTGTTTATTTTTATTTATTTATTTATAAGGGTTGCCACACATAGAATAATAAATATTTTAGCTTTAATATATATATATATACGATTGAAATTAATTCTGTTTTAAAATACCGATGTATATTCTCAGAAATCATATGTATGTATGCCCATAGTAAACAGTGTGGTCGCCAAGGTTAGCACTTATGAATGTGCGTTACCACCTGAGTGACGTCACTGGCATCGCACATGTAAACACACTGTCGTCTACGACGAAAATGAATCGTGATTTTTAACGAAAAAAAAGTTTAAATATCATTTACTAGAAATACATTAGTATCCGGTCATTTAAAACTAGGGAAATTCAGTTTTAAACAGGATATGCATCAGAAATAATCCCATCAGGCTGAATTCTTAATTAATTTACACAGAATGAAGGACCTTGTCACCTTAGTTTATTAGTATTATTGCCTTGGAAACATTATTTTAAATTTAAATCAAAAAAACGTGCGACTTATAAAACATCATATTGTTTACTTAAAGATTAAATCTCGTTTAGGACATGGAATAAAATTGCTACAGATTATTGCACAAATCAATTGTTTCATTTGCGAAATTTCTATTCATTATTTAATATTTTCAGATGTAATCTGATTTACGAGTAAAATGTTAATGCATGTATATTCTAGTTTGTATATGAGGTAGTACTCCATTTTTAGGAAAAACTTGTGTTAAATATTGATTTAGAAACGTATGACATCATTTTGAAATCTATATAAATAAGTTGCCATACTTTCTCCATTACACGCATTTGTGTACACGCATTCGCAATATATATTCTAACATAATATGATAAGTTGCATTCTTATGCACTATCTATTGGTGTATTTGAAGATATACTTGCAAGAAATGCACATATCATAATAAGTATTGCAAGTGTACAAGGAAAAAACAAGCAACACACACACAAATGTGTGAGTCACCTTGCTTTACCTTACATACATAGCTGTGCACATGTATGGAGTGCTGGTCACGGAGGTTACCTAATATGGGACGCTCCCATTTGTTTATTTACTATATTTATAGGCGCCTTTAATATCATTATGTGTCCCTGCCTACAGTTTATTAAGAAATGAGGGTAGACCTAAAGTCAATAAGATCCTTACGCGTGGACACATGTGTGTTAAATGATGCTTAAAACTTTTTGCAGCCCTTATATACCCTCGCTTCGTATCGCAATTCTATTGATTGACTAAGGGGCGTGGCATTCATAGCACCCGATGTATTACATTAGGAAGCATATCTATACCTAGAAAAAAATAGAATAAAAACCTATAAGGTGGGCAGTACCGTGTTTAATACTTTAAACTCTCACTTACATAACTGGACACGCATTTCATGCTTTATAATAACACATAAATTAATATTTAACACCCAAATCTAATTGTTAATTAGAGTAAAATATGTGTTTAAATATCCCGGGATTCATTTTAATATACATATATATATATATATATATATATATATATATATATATATATATATATATATATATAAAACAACATATTAAATTTCTTAAGGAGGTCACCACGACGTATGACGACCTTATCAAGGCCACGCGCTGTCAACATCTGTTACACTGATTTATTTATAATTTTTTTAAACATTATTAACAAACGAACTATTTATTTAACGCATACACACTGTATATCTGCACGAAATAATTTATATTACAGGAATACATAATGCTACGATGACTGATACCTCCACGGCGAAGCTACCCACAGAACATGCCCTGGTGCAGGTATGCCGGTATAAAGCAGGTCCTCCACTAGATTTGGTAAGATTATATACGCGTCATAATTTAGAATTATTCCACACACCATCCATAAAACAATAGAACTCAAAAAGTTGCAATGGAATTTTAATTTTGACACTTTAATAAACAGTATCGGACTAGCCTAATAATAAACAGACGCGAAATGCTCAAAGTCGTTAACAACAGTATCGGACTGGCCCAATAAAAAGGCGCGAAAATGCTTAAACGAAGTCGTTATAAACAGTACCGGACTTGCCTAATAACCACGGCGCGCAAATACTTAAGCTAAGCGGGGGCACGATTATTTTGTTTACTGCTATTTGAACTGAAATGTTAGGCTGGTTGCGGCCCACGCAACATGGGATGTGATTTTATTTATTAGTTTTTTATTTAAAACGTTTAAAAATCGTCATTCACCGTATTCTAGGTATGACCTTGAAATACTTTGATTGATTTACGTCACATGACACAAAATGACATTGCACATGCATATTCAACAATGACCTCTGCACAAATGACATTGATACAAACAAAAATAGCGCATATACATTTATTTTCTAGATTAGCTTCATTGCGTGCTTCGCAATTAAAGCCTAGTTTAGATTTTAATATATTTAAAAGTAGAACTCTGGAAATTTAAATTAAATACGATTTGAGAGATTTATTATTCAATAATGATCTGATAAAAGTAATATGTAAATTAGAAAAACGTTGAGCGGAAGCGCCAATACTTATAATAAATAATAATATTCATTAGTTAATTGTTTGATTATTTAGGAAGATTCAAGGACATTTAATTGTAAATAAGTTCCTAAATATATCACAATAGTCGCAATAATAAAGTTAACTTGCATTTAATTCTCACGATTGTCTGTGAAAGAGGACAGCAGAAGGAATTTCAAAATCAGAAAGTACTATATCTACCAACAAACAATAGTGTTCGTATATGTGATGTAAGACCGCGAACGTTAGAATAGAGAACTGTGTGATTGTATTTACTATTATAGGTGCATAGATACACAGGTGTATTATTATTGTATCACCGTCATTTGGTCAGTTTCCGACTAGTACTTTGCGTGGTCGTATGTCGCGGCACTTCATAAACTCATTTATTTGCTTCCATAAAAATATAAATCGACCCCTAATAATAGTAGGTACAAGTGTGCAATAAATAAAAAAAATTAATTATTTCGAAGTAAAAAATGTTTGTGCTGTCATAAGTTGATGTATGTGTCATGTGTATTATTGAATGGTGGTTATTGTGCTGGTGGCGGATGAGGACTGCGCCCCCTATTCGGGAGGCCACCCGCGAACCGCCACCCGTATCAGCTACATCAGCTGTGTTATTGTAAATTCCGATTTTGTGTCACAGGTCGAACCGGGTGATACATTTGCTACCACTAAAGAAGGTAAACATATTCAATACTACTTCAAACTAACCCCTAAAGTATTAATAACAAATCTTTTTTTTTAAATAATAAACAAACAATGTTATTCCATACCGCGTTAGCGGCTAAATGAGTAAAAATTAAAAAAAAAACGTATATATATATATATACCCTATTTGTATTCCCTGTGATTTGATTGGTTACACATTTTGAACAGAGGGCGGGATTATTGTTTAAACAACAAGCATTAAGGGTACATGTATACATAGTTAATCTGCCGAACGGCATCGAAAACGCGGTGCAGTACAACATACGCAATACAATAAACTATTTTTTATAGAGCATGCAACATTATTTGGGGTTTCTGAGGGGGGGGGGGCACAGAGTGTTTATTCGGATAAAAAGTCTAGATTTGGTTGTGACATAATTTAATTAACATGTACAATTACTTATATAGGAATGAAATATACAAGTAAACAAGTCGTTTTGCATTTATAATTAAAGGAAATAACGGAAAAAGTACCTAGTACTTGGCGTGTTTGTAATCTATTATTTTAATTGCTTTAGAAATAGTACTTTTACATGTTTAGTAATCGCAATAATATAGTACATATATAGACTAACTTTTTCATATAAATATTAAATTATACAATTATTTATTTAAACTTTCTAATTTGGTTGAAAAACGACTTGAGATAGTTAATTGTTTAGCAATATTAAATTATATTAAAAATTGAATTTCCCAAATATATCAATTGCTAATTTTCAAAAGAAAAATAATCTATTAAGCGATAACAACAATTAAAAACAAACCAAGGACTTGTTTGTTATAGAAACGACTATAGAACTAAATACCAATATCCGTTGATTAAATAGCGTTTCACTTTCAATCAGCAATGTATTTGTGTATTACCGGTAATTGCTATAGATATCTTTATTTACCTATTATGGTCCGATTACTTTCTCGGCCACACTCAGACTTTATACAGATAATTTATAACAAATTACATACTGAAAAACAACGCTCAATGCATAAATCATTATCATTTGTTGAAGGACTATAATTTAAATTTATAAAAAACAATTACGATATTACGTGACCAGCATTACACATGCGCGCACCACGTTCGTTAAGCGTAAGCTTAGGCGCGCGGATTAACGACGCTTGTAAATTATTTAGAGGCTATGTAATGCGTATATTACTAATAGAAAAATAATATCACGAATGATATTCGATACTTAAATCGAAGGTTGTAATTAATACAATATATTCATGTTTTTTATTCTAATGACTGACATAAGGTGACAAAAGCCCAGTAGCCGTAAATTAATACGTATTTAATATATGATCCACACTAGATAACAAACCAGTGTTAAATGCATAAAAAATTTTGGTGCTCCTATATATACCTTCGGTTTATATTTCCTGCGTTTCTATTGGTTGATTTTTCCCTTAGAAGGTGGGACATTTGTTTCAATAATACCCCAACAATAATACTAACCACAACGTTATTAAAATACCAATACATACTAATATTGAAACTGTATATTTAGATCACGCTATTCCCCACCAAACTAGAGTAGTTATAACCCTGTTTTAGCTTAGCTTTTAATATAAATGTCATCATTAAAATAGGATATCAGGCAAACCGCCCAACACGACAAATAGCGCGAATACTTTCATATTACTTATAGATTTAACAAGTGGATGGCATTGCGTATGTTAACATTTACTAACACAATTCTCAAGCCACAAAACTAGTGCACACTGCTAGCAGGTTTTAGATACAATACATATCTCTAGTGTGACTGCACGATCATAATGAATATAATAATAAATAATATTAACAAGAATTACTATTCTTTTTTGCCTCTGAAATATCTCACGGTTCTTGTAGTAAAGTTCAAACCGCAATATCAACAAATGACTTTGCAGATTTGGTATAACGGTCACAATACGCACTAAAGCAAAATAGATTTTTTCATATAACCTTATTTACTAGTACCAGTTTGATAAACTGCAGAAAATAATATCAAAGCACCTTAAAAGTTTTGTTCTCAACAAGAAATTGCAATAGAAAATAAATAAAGTTAGATGTTAATCAAACTATTTAACCTACATATATATATTTATAATATAATTGCTGGTTAATAACATGTTGTATTATGCATTGGTTAAGTTCACATGATAGTTAATCGTCTGTTAATTTGCATAGATAAATCTACCTAATCTGTGTATTGCTTTGAATAGATATAAAAAACAATATTTTCTATTGTAGAAGAATGGGTTAGCAAAAAGAAAACCGAACTGACAACAACCCGGCAAATTGAAACTCGAGTGAAACGACAAGTGGTGCTGGAAGATGGGAAAGTGGTCGATGACTCAGGCCCCATTGTCACAACGAACACACACGAAGACACTGAGAAACAGGAACATAGTCAAACAGAGGTACGCGGTCGGTAGAAACGTTGCCGGCTACTGACGCGGCACTCGCCGCCAACAAATTCATCGCGCGGGGTCTCCATAAATGCGAATTTTATTTTCTAGTTACGGAAGCTCGGTGAAGATGAACCAGACCAAGCTGCAGCGATCGAAGGGGCGCCTACAGATGGTGTTACACTTAGGAATTGGGTAGCTGTTCCCAATAGTGATGGAGTTGTTAAGGAGGTTAAAGGGCATAGGGTTGTTACTAGGGAGGAAACGGAAGAGAGGCGGGAAACTGAAGATGTTCAACACCTTGGGGACATCACCGACGAGGTGAGATTTAATTCAATTGCAGGTTACAGGTTTATCGCAATTATCAAGGTGAACAGGTTTAGTTGTTTTGTAAATAAAAAAATTATAGTTATAAGTAAAGCAAAAGTTGTTTTGGTTACATTGAATTTGATCAAATAACATATAATGGTTATGATTGTTAGTTTCTGTAATAATATAGTTTAGCAAGCACCGAAAATGTATTAGTTAGCAGTTGTAGCAATGATGTCGTAATTGAACTAATTGAAAATAACATAAATACTCTCTTAATAACTGTATTGACCACGGTGTTGAGTCGCGAGGGGCGCTACAATCGTAATCTTGTCTTGCACCGTGGTTTAGTGGAGATGGAAGAAATCCCCTTCACTACACCACATGGTAACCGCACACAGGCAGTCAAAGAACTGCCTAAGACCACTTGTAAAAGTAACTTTACTATTCAACTGAAATAACCTTGTAGGTACATACGTATTTGTGTACGACAACAAACAAATGAAACACTGTTTGTGCTCTGAGCAGCTTAAAACAAACGAAAATCAGTGCGAAAACAATAGAATTTAGTGTTGTGGTGCTTAGTGTTCCATCCGCAGACAGTGTTTTATTTTTTATAAACAAAAAACCGGTGTTAAGGTTCAGCGGCCCCTATAGGTATAGTTATTTTTGTTTTCTTTGTAAGCCTACAAACAGGTAGCTATAATAGTTGTTGTAATTTAGTGGTGACGATATATATATATACATATATAGTGACGTGTGAGTAACAATAGATATGTATGGGGTAAAATAATTTATATTAAACATTAATCATGTTTAGTTTAGAATTAAAATACAAAATTGGATTATTTTTGCAAAACTAAGGCTTTATTTTATAATATATACGAGTAATATCTATTATTAAGAAAGTATAGCATTTAATTCTATGAAATACATAAATTGTTTGCGAGATAATGGACTCTTAACGGCCTTGAGACATTCTCTTAATTTATATAAACATATTTACAACACTAAAATCGTGAACGTGGACGCTCCCCGTCTGTAGTCTAAATAACGCAATTATTTTTTCACACCTGCTTATATAACCTCTGCTTAAAAAGATCCTTAATTCCTATTGGTTGATTTCTCCACCTGTAGGCGGGACATTTGTTTAAACGATATAGCACTATACAAACAACAGCGCCAACAAAAAAATGCTTATAATAAATACCATAAAGCCCCATATTTATCCACCCCTCACGTCACTACTAAGAACTAACGTCACCACTGGTTTCTTTGTACTTTTCACATAAGTACAGTTTCAATTTAATGAATATTTTCACTTATCTAAGATCACGGATGAAGTAAATATGCTTAGATTAACTTAAGATTAAACAATTTCCGTTGCATTGGGATTTAGTTTAACTTTTAAGCTTTAACTCTTTTAAGGGTCAAATAACACAAAATAAAACATTTTAAAATTAACTCACCGCGATCACTAGCACTAGATCAGGTTCAGGAATCTGGATCGCTTATAGTTTTGTAACAAATAAAATATATATTTGTTTATTAATTCTGGGATATATGAGTAATATAACTTTCTAAATATTGATTTATTTTAAATAATTTGAATGTTTTCGAATAGATAACAATCGATAATTAGTGTTTTTGATTGATTTGAATATAGCTTAAGGCCTAATAAAGCGCCTATACTCTATTCGCTGAGAGAACCCATATCAAATGTTACGAATCAACTAGTTTTTGGTTCAAAGGCTAAGTTCCTACCACACCTTGACCTAATGACGCTTTATGATGTGAGAACCTTGACATTTACATATATGCATCATAATTCGTTTTTATTTATGAGGCCGCAAAAGTTTCTCATAATTAATTAGAGTATTCCACCGTTAATTATAACTATTGTCTAACTAGACTAATACGCTAAAATCGCTAGTAAACATTTTAATATTAAACAAAAACACACTTACACATTTATTTCTTCGCGTTGGTCATCGAAATACAGTCACACACTAAACACATATTTAAATATTCTATTACACACATCACCGAAATCAAAAACACAATCCATCTTACACACTCCAAACACCTATAAAGAGGAACAAACTCTGTGTTTCTCAACCGGAAAATGCAACAATCAACGCGCAAACAAGTTTTGTCTAAACTTGTCGGGAGACGATGAATAAAATCAAATTTAATTCTTGCGATTTGTTAACGCATGTTTGGCCCATATAAATTACGTGTATTTGATTTTAAACATTGGTTTATATATATATACACAATATTTAAAATAATATACGTTATTATTATTAATAAATGATTAAAAATAAAATTAAACTTAGTTATGCAACCAGCAATACACATTGTATTTGATCACCAACCCTTAAAAAATGTGTAAAAAAAAACAGTTGATTGGCATTCAGAAATAGGTGCATCTTCTAGTTAACAATTCTTCAGCAACATCCCACGTTCTTGCATAACTATAAAGCCGCACCTACACCCGCGTACAGGTAAATCACCTGCGACTTTCGCTGTCTAATCACCTGATATGGCCCAAGGCGTCTAATACAATATATTGTGAAACAATTGCGGTTAATAATTGTTTCTGAACAATCAATAACACATATTAGCTTTAGACTCAGCGATCAGGATTCAAATATATATTTAAATATGTCCATATACAACTTTCAGTTTTATTTCACACACAATTTATAAGCTAGGAGGCGGTATAGTAATTTAAATCACAACTATAACGATTAAAAAACCGAACGGCAGAGAGAACACATACATAAATCTAAATTTGAATATAAACGCCCCTCACGTCACCACTAATCATTTTAGACAAAAAACAACACCACCACTAGATTCCTTATACTTTTTAACATAAATATACAACTAGTTTTAATTAATATAACTCGTATATTGAATAGAATAATCACCCTACTTGTAACCCCGTAGTCGTAATATTTTGGCAGCAACACCCGTGGGAGTGTCGGCCAAAGTAAACTACTCACGAGGCTATACGTTGTTTTTTTTTTAAAGGACTTTTTGGCAGCTGTTCATAGTGGTAAATCGGATCTTCGCGAGGTTTTGAAGGAGAACGGTACAAATATCGTCTCTCTAGGACCTCGTGTTGTGCATGAAAGTATTAAAACCAAAAAGACTACTGATACTGAAGACACAGCGAATGTTAGTTCAGTGACTCCTGATGGTAAATTGGTCACAGAGACGAAAAAGACGACTGAACACGAAGAAGTTAAGGACGAAGAACTGCCAGAAGACGAGCCAGATTCAAACACAATTAAAGAGAACTCTCAGAGGTGCGATACAAGTTTGAAACTGTTGCGATTTTATTATGGTGGTTTTTGTGTTTTTTTAATTTTAGGTATTTAAAAACTAAAGATCAAGAATTCGTGGAATACCTTGCCGATGGAGTTAAAATAGGGCAAGAAATGCGATATAAAGCCGAAACCATGGAAGGCGAAAGACATGGAGACCCTGAGGATCCTGCAGACTGGGATAGTTTATCTACTAGAATCCGAAGAACTAATAGGAGACAACAAGTTGCTGGCAGGGTACAGATTCAGAAGCCTAAAGGTAAGACATAAATTGTATCCCGGAAATGAAAATAAATCTAGGCAAAGGTAATAAAAAATTATGTTTGCGCATCTTCTAGTGAAAGCGCACGAACTATGCATTAGAAATATTATTTAACTAAAGTTCAATTCTTGCACATTTAACTCAAGTGAAATATTCGATTAAAGGTATTGAAGAGCCTCAAATAGGTCCGGTGGTAGACCGTAAAGATGCACTCACAAAAAAACCACTAGATTTCGATGCCGAAGAAGAAACCCGCAAAGCAGAAACTTCCAAATGGCTTGAAAATCATTTCGGTAGCGAATCAACAAGATCCTCACGCGATTCATTGGATCAAATCACTGAAGCCCCAACGACAACTAAAAGTTTCTTTAGTGTAACCATCAAATCAGCCCCCACAAGAGTTGAACAAGTACGGCCCTTCGTAGCGACCACCACCAGAGTATACTCCCCATCACCAGAACCGGTACAAGTCACCCCAATTCGAAACGGTTATTACCAAGTAAGAAAATAAATAACAACACCACAAAATTTAAGTATGGGTAATAACGAAAGGATTTTTAGGGAATAACTGAATGGTCTGATCGAAAACACGTTGAGATCTTAAAACCGCATGCTCCATACCCAATTTACCCAACAGACCGACCTCATGCTACTCAATCTCCATATCACCACCTCCACGAGCCGGTGGGTGTCACTCCTACGCCGCCAGAGCGCAAACGACTAATCGAACGTCGGCAACGGTCGTCGCAAGACAGTAACCGATACGACAGCGGATATCGTACACATTCACGCAACGAGATGTCACGCACGAGCGTTGAAGAGCCCGCAGAAGAACCACCTCCAGATTACTCCCCACCACCACCAAGTCCACCACCGCCCGGTGTCCACCAGGTCCCGAAAAAACCATACCAACGCACACGATTCGCTACAGACACCGTCAAGGCCAAACCGAGTGGGAACATTATTGGCCAAAGTATTCGGAAACTCGTCGGGAAAATTAGATCCGTCAGTGCAGAACGTAAAGCGAAACAACGTGCTAAACGGTGAGGTGTTTGATGGTTTTTTTAAAAAGATTTTTGTGACTAAAATATATTTTAGCTCCCCATCGCCTCAGACGACTTATCAACAGTATAACGTGATTGATAATAATATACCTAGTAGTACTTCTCGAAGATCTAGAGACTCTGATGCGAGCATGACGGACCGGAAGTCTAGGAATTCTCCAGTGCAGAAATATTATTTAGGCGAAGACCCTTTTGGGGGTTCTATCTACGGGCGGGAGAATAAATACGATGGGGTACGCCCAGCGAGGGCTGGAAGACCTAGACCGCATCGCCGAGAGAGTAATCCATCAGAGGATGAACAAAGGTATGTGTTTATTCGCATTTGTTTATTCATTCATTGTAATTTAATTTATGGCAATACCACATTCTTATTAAATGACGCATACAAATAAACAAAGACATTTTTTGAGTCTTTAAAAGGAAATTGCTCCAATACACTAACATCTCAATTTTTTTATTGATCCATAAATATAATTAAACACATTTCCCACTGGAAACTTGCAAATAGGGACCTTGCTACCTCCCAAATAAGGTAACTCAAGTATTTCAATCAAGGTCTCAACCTTCCTACTACACATTGACACCCAAATATGGCCTCCATTTAAAAAAATACAACCTCTCCACCTTGTTTGCAGATCGCACAGCACATTAGGTCGTTTCAGTAAATCTGCAAGCCGTTTAGGGAATGGAGACACCCGCGATTACAGCCGTAGCGTCCAAACTCTACCGCGGAATAGCGAAAGCACCAGGAGACGCTCGCCTCCTCGCAACAATGCTCCAAACACCATTAACGTTTCAATAATAAACACAGTCGGGGGGAGCCGCCCTTTAGCGAATGGGGGCCCTGCGAAACCAGCCCGAACATACAAATCAGATTTAGCGCGCAGTAAAAGCTTCAATGTTCATACCACTTCAACAGAAGGTAACTTATACAAATCAAACCCTCAATTGCATCGATTAGACGAACACCCTATTGGACTTAAGAGTCCTGCGATCGTATCCCTTATAAGTCGCAGTACTAAAGACTTATCCGATGAAAAACCGTATCAAAATCGTATTCGAGATACGCGCGGTTTTAAACCAGACGCGCGCAATCAAACTGTGGATCGCTCAAGGTTTAATCAAAGCGAAACTCAAAAGAAAACTTTTTTAAAAGGATTAAAAGAACGAGCGCCTGATTTATATAAAACTCTTAATAGTGACGATGAAGATCCACGGAAACCGTGGCATCCGCAGACGTTTAGCACTCCTGTTAAACATTCACACTACAATCAAAACATTTATGAGCCTCCGACTCGATTAATCGACCCGTACCCTGTTATCAGACGCGGTTCGAACTCTACGGATGACTACTCGGAAACGTATCACACCACAACGCGTTCGGATGACCCGAAACGGCCGTCGGTCACCGATACAGTGAAAATCATCAGTAAAAAGACCATACCGGCGAAGGATGGACGAAAATTGCAAACTATTGAATCGACCGAGACGAAATCGATAACTAGATCGCGGATGCGCGGCGAACCGACGCTTAACGGTTCAAAAATGAATAATGGCGGTGTTGTAATCGAAGTTAAGAATTATAGGAACTAATTGTTTACAATATATATTATTATGGTGCTACTTATCTAACCATCTAACATAGACTATTTATGTATTTACCCACATGAGGAATTGTGCCAAACTGATTAATTTGTATATAAAACACTGCTTTTTCATTTATTTTTATTAAAAAATCAGTTTATCCAGAGATTTGTGTACATGTTCACCATACGAACCCAAGAAACATATAAAAATGTTGATTACAACTTACCTTTTGTTTACAACAGTTAGGGATCATACATGTGATTAAAAACTGCACCCGATTTACACAAAATAAGTCTTTTATAAGTTTGTTTTTACAGAAATAACCAAAATACAATTAACGACTGCGAAATGACTGCCATTTTGTTCACTCGTTGCGCCATATTAAAATTTTGATTAATTAAAAATGGCGCATTTTTTTAGTAATAAATGACTTTTAATTAATCAAAATTTATTTATTATGTATAGTTATTTTTACACCTTTCCTTCAAAAAACTAATCATAATAGCCGTACTTTTCAATTTTCCAACGTAAATTCTCGTATTTTTATTTATTGTATACAATAACCTAATTGTCGGCTTATTTAAACGAATAATTCGACTTAAGTTTAAAAGAAAAAAAAAACTTATTTTGAGAGATTAAATACAAAAATTTTACTAAAATTGTCCTAAAATATATATTTTTAGACATTTTTTTTTTAAACTAAACGTAGCAGTTGATAATAATTAAAAAAAAATATATATAAATAATATATTTCACCAAAATGTAACCTTAAATATATAAAAATACAATGGGGGGCAGATTTGTTGTTTGTTTTTTAAATTATTCTTGATGGGACATGACTCTGGCCTGTGCTCGTACACGTTTTTCGTACTCCAATCGATTTTGACTGGAAAATTTAAAGAAAATCGGGTAACAATCGGGGAAAACTGCGGGCGAAAAGTCAGATTACCAATAAATAGTGTAGGCTTCCGCTTGTGCAGGATCTTTCACGTTAGGCTCGTTCAACAAGTCCTGGATACCTAATAAAATCTGTTTGATCGTTATAGCGGGACGCCAATCTTTTTCTTCGTCCAATAACGATAAACAAACAGTGCCCGAAGGATAGACATTGGGGTGGAATAGGGGCGGTTCGAATTTACATTTAGGGGGACTGCTAGGGTAGTCTTCTTTGAAAATCATCCGCAGTTTGTAATGGCCGCCCTCCCATGGAGTCTGCGCCCCCCGAAAAAACATTTACATCACCAAAAAGCAAGGTTATATTTCACTGACAGTTGACACAATTTCAAACACAACACATCGAATCATAAACTGAATGACGCGTAAATATTAAGTATGTAATACAAGAAAACATGTAGACACCTAACCCCGAGTTCATGAGGTCAAATTGTTGTACTTACCCCTTTTTTACCTGGAATACAACATTCCCAATTCATGAGATTTAGTGATCCATCCGGATTTTTGGCAGGCCGAGCAACGAAACCCTATAAAACAACAACAAAACGTGATCGGAAGAACAATGCCTCACTCAATTTCTAGGTTAGGTCTATCAAACATTTTCCGATATACAACAACATTTATTTCACTAGCTAATAACTACATAATCATTACTTTTACGTGTAAACTAATAACAAAACCACACTCACAAATGGGTGATCCTTGCGCCAAGCTTTCCGTTCTTCTGCTAATCTTGCGACGGCGATTCCAGACATTTCTATACGAAACTAATTGTTTTTAAGGGTCACAACCGTCGAGAAATTGATTTCAACGATGCGTCGAAGCGTCTACTTACTAAATTAATTAATATCTAACATATAAAATATACACAATTGGCGCGAGACTGGATTTTCGGTAGATACATCAACGGTTCTTTCAGGTTCTTTGCAAAATGAACCATGCATGTGTTCTTCTTTCTCCTGTCCCGTTACCGGCGTTTGCTACCAACGCGCGCACTTCATTGTTTACCGTTTTTCAAATTTAAAAACGAAATTCATCGACTAAAATCAGCGAAAAACCTTCTCTTATAAACCGCCTCAAGATTCTAAACTTTAAATAATAAATTGCATGATGTAAATAGGGCTATATTTTCTATATACCTTAGTTATTTATTGGGTGGTCATCAAAAATTCTATGAATATTAAATGTAATCTGAGTTATTTTACTATAGCAGCGTAAGCAAATTCCGAAACGAAATATATATTTCTATATAATAAATAACTATTAAATAAATTTTAAAAAAAGAATGTTTATTGATTAAAACAGTTTTAAGTCTAATCAGTGTCTCATTAAATATTAAAAACGAATTACGTTTTTATACAAAACGAGCTATGTGCTACCATCTAGTGGTAAATCTGGGTACTAAACGATTAAAATTTGTATATTGTAATAAATATTTATTACAGAATTCAAATAATTGTTTCAAATAAAATAAATAAATAACTTTCATTTATTACAAAACCTTATAACTTTAGAACTATTTTAGGGAAAAGAACTATATAAAAATAAATATCTCTAGAAGTGTTATTTAGATTCGAATGTTTAAATCGTAATTAATTATAGTTTATATTAAATATTAATTGTAATACAGGGTTTAAAAGTATTTTTAGTGTATTTTCGGGCAGTTTAGAACTTCAAATACAAAACTAACAACAGCTGTCATTATACCAAGCGTCCAAATAATACCTGGACCTAAAATGGAGGCAATTGTAAATTTCGGCTTTTGACTGTTTGCGTTTTGGCGCCTCTGGTGACTTTTTGGTACCATTTGGGCGGGGGCTGCGTAATCAGAGTTCCATTTCACGAAAATACCGGCGGCATTCAAACGACTGATGATTGCGTTGAAACTTGCACGATATGGCGTCGCTAACTGGAGTGGCCATGCGTGTTGACTCGGAAACAAAACGTCTTTAAGAAGCCGTAACTCTTGTTGTTCTTCTAAAGCCATTAGGTTCCGGCATTTTTCTTGCACCTAGAAGCACTCTGTATGAGTCTATACAGCTTTAAAACGATTTTAAACACATTTACAGTGTATTGTATTGTTGTTTCTTCATCTATAACTGCGATTCGTCGCCCAACCGTTCTCAGGACTGAATCACAAAATTCAGTATTATTATTAGTGCGTTTTAGAGCTTCTAAAAACTTCTGATCAGCGGACGTACGCAAATACTCTTGCAAAACCGACGAATCTTCATCGCTTATCTACAAAAACTCGTTTAGTTACCACCTAAAAGATATTAAACTCATACTCACTTGGAAATAATAGTCTAATTCAACCAACCGATCGATGGAATCCGGTTCTTCAGCTCTTCCACTAATCAACGACGACGTTAACTTACTCTTATACGCGCTAGTTATAATAACAGCAACCATTAACCATAAACTCATAAGCCAAATGGTTGACCACCTCAATTTATAGATTTTATTCAACGCAGGTAACGGTTGTTCCACCAAAAACCTCAAACAACTCTAACACAAATAACGAAACCATAAACCCATCCCTTAAACACCATTACCTGTACGAAATACAACAAATTGAATTGTTTCCCTGATTCCATCAATTTAAAAGCCATAAAAAACAATGTAGATATAACTCCGATCGCTCCAAATAAACTGATCCAAATCACAACTTCAAACGGCATGATAATACTCTGCCATGCCATCCACGGGTCGGTATACACCGAATATAAAATCGTATACGGTTCAGATTGTATTGAAGACGTGAAATCAACGACTTCTGAACGTTGGATCGTTAATGTGATCCCTCCAACGGCCCAATCGATAGTTTTGTTTTGGACAGCTTCAATAATTTGGACCCAAACGTCCTTCGACCCACTAAAGTGCTTCATTATATATTGGATATGTAATTGTTGTTGTAATAGAACTAATAATTCACCCTCAGAACCGAAAATATTGAATAATGTATAGTTGTCAGCTTCTGTTATTATACTAGTTATAAACAGAGCAAAACATATATAAGAAGGGGGGAAATATTGGCTAGGGACATGTTTTTTTTTCGTATTGGAGCTATTACATATGCAAAAGCTATAGTTTTAATACCAAATACATTTAAACGTGAAAAAAATTCGGAATATATCTTTGGGGTTATTTCCTGCAATTCTATTGGTTGATTTTTATATATATATATATATATATATATATATATATATATATATATATATATATATATATATATATATATATATATATCTATCTATTTAAACAAACGTTTTAGGGATATAACCTTACTGCCGAACGGCGTAGAGAACGATTTATTAATAAAAGACTATGTAAAATCAGGTGTTTGATATCAAGTACAAGGAATTACATTCATTGTAGTACAAAATGAGATTTAATTACATATTTATGATGACGTATGAACAAAAGTAAATACTTAGAACACAATCGAATACTTTAGTTGACAATATAGATAACTTATCAATACGCGATTGTAATTATATAAAATTAATAATGTTTAAATGAATAAAACACTAAATATTTATTTAAAATAAACATATTAAAGCATTAAAAATCACACACAAATATAAATACTTACTCTGCCCAGAAAAATGGTTTATAATCAGTGTAACCAACCCTAAAAACATGATTGTTAAAATTCGTAAACCTATTCACAAATCCGTTAAGTTCTGGCACCAATGTCGAATCGTTTTTATAAAACTGTTTAACAATCCGTAATTGTCCATTCAAATTGCCGCAATAGAAACAAATTGTAAACAATCTCATTGTGCAATAATCGAATAAAAACAACCCCCCTGCCCGTTCCAAACAATTACTATCCCAAAGTTCGAAATGTTGCAAATTATCCGCGTCTAAATTCGTCAAAAATAACAACACATCCACATAGCTCAACGGAAACTGATTCGCGCTTGTATAATCTGAGAAATCCGTGTAGTTTTCCAATAAAATCACATGCAAATATTTATACCCGGTAGGCCGTAAGATAATCCGCGACACATCTAGGTCATGCAGGTCGTAGTTAGCTATTAGATAAGTACCGCTTATGCGAGCCTTGGATATGATTGCGTCTAGATTCGATTTAAAGTTGTTTTCGTAGTGGTAAATAATGTTATAGTCAGTAAATTGTGAGATGATTTCAGACGCAATTGAATTTTCTATTAAATAGTTATTTCGTTGTATTAAACTTGAATTTAAATTTGAAACAGTTAATAAAACGATTATTAATTGATTTAAATACATTATATATCTTAAGCCTCACTTAACGTCGCTCACACTAAACATAGAATGAAATAATTTCTTCGGCTCCAACAATTTGTACCCCTTTCGTACATAAATACTATGTATGTAGATGACAACGTGTGATTCGCATGTCAATTTATTAAAACGTTAAAAAACAAATAACATTGCATGGAACATTGAGTAGCTTCCATAAAAATGAATAATAAATTCAATCTACGCCCCTGGAGTCAAGGTTGAGGTCATCACCTAAGGGCAAATTAAAAAAACCACCCATTCTTTTGTTTCCCAACAGGATACATTCGTATTTATTGAATCCTCAACTGTTACTATTGACACTTGTCAAACAAAAATTATTATGTTAGAACAAATCGATTAGTTGATTGATTATTAAATATTATAGAACAATTTTTTATTGCGTGTGAACAAATATGTATTTTTTCCTATTTATTTATTATAACAGATTGGTTGAACTGATTATTAACTATTATAGAAACATTTTTATTGCATGTGAAACAAAGAATGTATTTTCTTTTATTTATTATTAATAACAACAAAAAAACACTCCGGAAAACAAAAAAGGAACGCCTTTTTGTTTACACTCCGGTCGAGCCGGAAACATAAACTTTCTACTTCCTGAAACGTATCGATTCAGTCGCAAGAACATTTCAAGAAAAAATTGTTCAGCCTTCGATAGATAAATCAAACACCCGAAAAGAAATATTGTTGGCGGCAAATGGCTTGGCACTTGCCGCTACAAATTATGTACATCGGACTTGTTATTTAGAGAGTTTTTTTTTTAAATAAATGCTAGTATAAGTACTTTGAACAACAGCAATTAAAGTACATAATTCTGATGACAAAGATAAGTGTGCACAGCATGTAATACTGCACAGAGACATAAATTAAAAACATAAACAATATTTCTTTCAGGGTTTTTTTGTTGTCGCATGTCATACTTGAACTAAATGTTGTTATTCGGAAAAATTGTATTAATAAAAGTTTTAGATAATTAATTATCGGGCAACTTTTGTTTAATTTTTTTTTCTAAAACGTGTAGTTTTTGAAAAAAACGCAAAAACGAGCTACTATTACTAAAGCGAATGAATGGTAAAAAAAATTAATGAATACAAAAAAATGCTTTAAATAAAAGTTATTACAAATAAATAAATAAGCAACTTTTGTTTATGAAATTACTCTATAAGTTTTATGGTTTCTTAGATTTTCGACGTTTTATTTATATTTAAATCGCCTGCCTAGTATTTATATATATATATATATATATATATATATATATTATATATATATATATATATATATATATATATATATATATATATATATATATATATATATATATATATATATATATATATATTATTCATTTTTATGGAAGACAGTTTACATATATGTATTGCTGGTTGCGTCAACGTTATTTAGTTTTAATTTTAATATTTTAATATATTTGGGGATGAAAACAACCTTTAGTATTTCTCTTCTAAATGCCGTATATTTGTGTAAATACTTCAGTTGTTTTATAATTGAATTCTTATGAAAAATGTAACCTTTATATCCGAAAGTAAAGACGTATATCTTGACATTTCTGTCACCCTAGTAACCGCAAGACAAGACAATCAATTGTTACTTCTTTATTGAACCTGTCAGTTGATATTAAATCGTGCTCCTCTCTAAATTAGACGCAATATCAACTGTCACCAACACACATTCGCTAGAAAAATAACAATCATTTTTCTCAGCTTTTCAAACATATTATTTTTCTAGATGCATATCTAGAGGCTTGATAGAAAATTGTAAATAGCGTGTAAATAAAAGAGATGAATCAGAAGTGTGGGGCGCAATTTTAATCACTGTAATGAACAAACTGGGGGCGCGGGGGGTAACAATTGTTTCAGCTCTCTGTCTCTTAATTCACGCTGTCTACAAGCGAAAATGCAATCTTTTGTATATGCTTGTTGAAAATGAATACAAAACTCTTTTGTTTATTATTGTTATATTTATATAAATAAATTGTGCAATATTCTACTACTTAGGAGCGCTGTAGGGGGTGGGGAGTGAATCTTATAAATAAAATATGCGTTTGCTTTTTTTTTTTGGTTGGTTGTACAGAACAGAAATGCCTCATAACTTTTATTTTATCCGCTGCGAACTTCGTAATAATATAGCTTATTAAATAAAATGTTCCTATTTGAAAATGAGGTTATATAAATATTTCTAGAAATTTCATTAAATCGCAACTTTGGTTCAAAGAGTAAAGAGGGTGAATGCTTAAGAGGCGCATGAAGAGGCGACGTCACGTCCGGACTGTCTTGATTAAAACAAGTGACTGTTACTCCATCAAAGTGTATTTTAATTTAGTATTTAATTCGCATTTCAACGGAATATATTCGTATTATATAGCTATGTACATAAAAAATAGTTACTAGCAATGTAAAGCTCAACTAGCGTTCTCGGTGCAGTTCCGCGGTAAGGACACTGACATTGAAAGTGGCGTAAAAAATAACTGCTCAGTACTGGTTAAACTCCTAGCCTATAGTAAAGCACATCACATGAACATATATTGGTTAGTGGGAATGACACATGTTGTCAACTAGCGTTCTCGGTGCAGTTCAGTGGTAAGGACACTTTAGTTGAAAGTCGTGTAAAAAATAGTTCCTAAGCATTAGTTAGTAGGAATTACACGCGTTGTAATCATTGAGATGACTAAATGCATTAATCAATAAATAAAAGTAGACTTTCTTAATGTAATTTCACTGTGCAAGGTAAAATTGCATTTTTATATTATGTAATAAATTACCTGGTGCCTGAAAACAATTTAATCATGCATACCCTAACTTTATAGCCCTATAAAAAGGCCCGTAAGTATTCAGAGATAAAAATTAATAGCATCTTTATTTTAAGAGTTGTTTTAAGTTATAAACGGGGCAGTTTGCAATCAGATATGACCGAAGCAATCATTTTAAACTGATCTAATAAAATATTTTATTATATTTTCACGTGAGAATTTCGGGTCGAAATACCTGAGATTTGTTTTTGTTTTATTAAAAATTGCGTGTTTCTCTGATATAAATCATTTAACAATAGTGCGTGTTTCTATATGCGTATAAATAAGATACTTTTTGAGTATTTGACCTCTGTCAAGGTTATTAGGGTATGTAGAGTAGCGGAACTTGTAAAAAACCTTGAATAAAAGTTTAATAAAAAAAATTGGGGAATTGAGTATTGATTTTCCGGAACGTTCATCAGGCTTTGCTAATTGCCCTTTGGGCAAATGTAACACGGGAAAGTGAATAAAAATTCGAAAAAAACTGAAATGAATTTCAAACTCAATCCGATGTGATTTTTTAGAATAAATTTAAAATATTCTAAATATTTTAGCAGTAAAAAATAAAAATTTATTACTTACCTTTATTCAGCTAGTAGAATGTGAAATATTTGTAATCGCCAATTTGTTCAGGTCCATATTTCAGTGTTACGTTTCAGGACTGAAAATCGTTCGCCCCTGCAATTCTGGTGTGAAAATAACAGAGCAATTTGTATATATATAAAATTATTTATTAGTTAGTACGCGTAATATAACTACTTTTATACAAAGTTAACAACCTGATATTGATGGGGAATGGCGCGCACTGCATGATAGTCATTCGTTTTATTTTTTTTTACTTAAATTTTTCGCTTTTTTGAGTAAATACACCAATCAGAATCTAGTATTGTATGAAACTTTTATTGCATATATATGTATATATATATTTTTTTAAAATAATTAAAAAAAGCCACAAAGGGCCGTTTTTCGATCATATAAAATCATTTATATTTCACAATCCTGAATTCTGAATTGTTATATTTTTCAGTTAAATCTATAATTATCCTATAACACAGATTCTACAATTTTCCTAATAAAAAACATGTTTGTTCACTCACAGGGTAGTGACAACACTAATAAAGAGAAATATTACATTGCGAGTGACCAGTAGTCATCAACAAGTGTGTATATGCGTAGTAAAACAAATTTTAGTTCATTTAAATAAACATAACTTTTTATGTTTGTCACTTTTTTTTTTTTTTTTGTAAAAATGTTTGTGAACACTGTTTGATGACTGCTGGTGGTCCACCCGCGCGTTATCAGTCTTTACAACTTTATTTCGAAAGCCAGGTAGTCCGAATACTGTCTTTTGTCAGTCTATGTACTAAAAATCACAAAATTGTTCTTTGCTATAAAATACTTGGCAGTTTTGAATTAATTTATTGAGTTAATACGAAATATCTCACTGGTATCCATAAAAAACAACCTTCTTTATTGAGGCAGTGTGCCAGATCATTCTCAAGTCCCACTTAACATAATAATCCACAAGACTCACCCTTAATTAATTAATTTCAAATAAACTTTAGTCGAAAAACAAATAAAAACGCTCATAAATCAATTCGAATTATCTTCAAACACACCCCCACTGCTAAAAAACCAACAAGTCCATAATATTATTATATACACTGTTAAAAATCACTTATACTGTAGTCTCCATAACGACTTCTTGCGGTATTCGTCAACACAAACTGTCTTTACCATCAACGAATAGATCTTCAGTGGCCGGATGGTATCTGAGGCCCCTGGAATCGCCCATGCCATGGTGCAAATGATGGTTTATATGCATATGGTTGTTGCGATTCGCCAGCTGAGCTAATAATTTCTTTTTCTCGCGCCTTCGATGCTGGCAACAACGTATACACGCAGTCAAGGTTATCAAAAGGGTCAAAAACGCTAAACAACACACGCCTGTTATGATGTAGATCACCGGCAAGCCAAATTGGAACGAGCAGTTCACTTCCTGTTCATCGAAACCGGAAGGGCAGTGCGACAAACCGTCACACCACAGACTTGCAGAAATGCAGGCGTTCAATTCAGGGCATCTAAAGTCAAATGAGAATGTTTGCATTTCAACTAATACAATTCTACTTTATCGTTGAACTATAACTCTTATAGAGTTAACTTTAAATTAAATTACAACTTAAACCAGTAAAGCATATATAAATACACTTTTTTACCTAAAATATAATTAAAGAAACAAAAAATAAATAGAAATGCAACCAGCATTGCTAGGAAGTAAAGCAACGTTGCATTTATACGAGGCGATTAATAAATATTTGAAAAATTAAAATAACTTGAAAACTATAAAAGATACACTATTATTTTATTAATAAAAAATCATTTTAATATAACTATCTACAACTTTTATTAACAAAAATTTCCTAAATTCTGCAATTTTTAGTAAATTAATATTTTTATTTTATTAACAGTTATATTTCGAAACTAGTAAAACCTACAAACTTTTTTTATAACCGAAAATTGTTTATTTATTTATTTGCAATAACTTTTATTCGAAACATTTTTTCGAATTCGTTAATATTTGTTTTTATCAAAAAAAATTCAATCAGTCGTGGTTAGTTCAAACATTTACCTATAGAATGCAGCAGATAGCACGTTTGGAATTATAATATATACTTTTAGCTTTATTTCGAACATAGTACCATTAAAAATTAAGTTATTAATTAATTGATGCTCAATTATTAAATAACTTTAACTTTTATTAATAACATTTCGTTGATTTCTAACATTTATTAGAAATTTAATTTTTAATTAAGATATCTGCCATATTTCAAAATTTGTACCACTTACGATTTTTTTTTTTTAGACGAAAGTTGTTTATTTATTTATTATCAACAACTTTTATTCGAAATGTTTTGCGGAATTGTGCATTTTAGCGAAATTTAATTAATAATTAATTAATTAGCTTTATTTCATAAATGGTGAGACTTACGGGGTTTTGTTTAAAAACAAAAGTTGTTTATTTATTTATTTCTAACAACTTTAATTTGAAACGTTTTGCTGAATTATGCTTTTTTGCGAAATTTAATTAACAATTAATTAATTAGCGTTATTTCAAAAATGGTGATACTAATGGGTTTTTGTTTAAGAACAAAAGTTGTTTATTTATTTATTTCTAACAACTTTTATTAGAAACGTTTTGCTGAATTATGCTTCTTTGCGAAATTTAATTCACAATTAATTAACTAGCGTTATTTCAAAAATGGTGATACTTATGGGTTTTTGTTTATGAACAAAAGTTGTTTATTTATTTATTTCTAACAACTTTTAATTGAAACGTTTTGCTGAATTATGCTTTTTTGCGAAATTTAATTAACAATTAATTAATTAGCGTTATTTCAAAAATGGTGATACTTATAGGGTTGTGTTTAAGAACAAAAGTTGTTTATTTATTTATTTCTAACAACTTTTATTTGAAACGTTTTGCTGAACTATGCTTTTTTGCGAAATTTAATTAACAATTAATTAATTAGCGTTATTTCAAAAATGGTGATATTTATGGGTTTTTGTTTAAGTACAAAAGTTGTTTATTTATTTATTTCTAACAACTTTTATTTGAAACGTTTTGCTGAATAATGCTTTTTTGCGAAATTTATTTAATAATTAATTAATTAGCGTTATTTCATAAATGGTGATACTTATAAGTTTTTGCATAGGAACAAAAGTTGTTTATTTATTTATTTGCAATAACTTTTATTCGAAACATTTTTTCGTATTCGTTGATATTTGTTTTTATCAAAAAAAAAATCAATCAGTCGTGGTTAGTTCCAAAGTTTAACTACAGAATGCAGCAGACAGCACGTTTGGAATTATATTATAGACTTTTAGCTTTATTTCGAACATAGTACCGTTCAAAATTAAATGATTAATCAATTGTTGCTTTATAATTAATTATCTTTAACTTTTATTAATAACATTTTGTTGATTTCTAACATTTATTGGAAATTTAATTTTTAATTAAGATATCTTCCGTATTTCAAAATTGGTACCACTTAAGAATTTTTTTTATTAACAAAAGTTGTTTATTTATTTATTATTAACAACTTTTATTCGAAATATTTTACGGAATTATGCGTTTTAGCGAAATTTAACTAACAATTAATTAATTAGCTTTATTTCATAAATGGTGATACTTATAGGTTTTTGTTTAAGAACGAAAGTTGTTTATTTATTTATTTGCAACAACTTTTATTCGAAACATTTTTTCGTATTCGTTAATATTTATATTTATCAAAAAAAAATCAATCAGTCGTGGTTAGTTTTAAATTTTAACTACAGAATGCAGCAGATAGCACGTTTGGAATTATATTATATACTTTTAGCTTTACTTCGAACATAGTACCATTATAAATTAAATTATTAATTAATTGTTGCTCAATAATTAATTATCTTTAACTTTTATTGATAACATTTTGTTGATTTCTCACATTTATTGGAAATTAAATTTTTAATTAAGATATCTTCCGTATTTCAAAATTGGTAACACTTAGGAATTTTTTTATTAACAAAAGTTGTTTATTTATTTATTATTAACAACTTTTATTCGAAATATTTTGCGAAATTATGCGTTTTACCGAAATTTAATAAACAATTAATCTTAAAATGGTAAGACTTATGGGTTTTTATTTAAGAACGAAAGCTGTTTATTTATTAATTTGCAACAACTTTTATTGGAAATATTTTTTCATATTCGTTAATATTTGTTTTTACTAAAAAAAAAATCTATCACTCGTGGTTAGTTCGAAAATGAATCAATAGAATGCAGCAGATAGCTCGTTTGTAATATTATTTCAGAAATGATTTGCAATTGTTGTGTGATTTGTATTTGAATATTTTATATACTTCATTTAAGCAAGTTTAAGCTCTGGTTTGATTTAAACTGCACCGCAACGCACACGCAAATAACAAATACGACTTGGAATATATTTTAAAGGAAGTGTACGATGACGGAAAGTTATAAGAACAGCCGCAAGGAAGAAGAACAACATCGCACGATAAAAAATACTTTATCATTCGCACAGTAAAACGAAATAAAAACTTTATGCATTTCTTTTTTCGTTCTGACACAACCCATATGTATGTATATATGTACATATGTTTCACTAGTTCATATCAGTTTCTACATATATATATATATATATATATATATTTCCGCGCTCAGAGTTAACAGATTTACGTAAAACCGTTTCTTGGCCACCAGATACAAACAATGAGAATAAAATCTACACCAAAAACGTTTTTCTTCAGACAATAAACATTTTTTATTAAAAATATATTTCATACAAAATTAACTCCAATTGTTTATAGGATTTTAAAGTGTGGCCAAAAAGCCAAAAATAAAATGATGTTCTAGTTAAAATCATCGATTAGACTGTATTACTTCGGACACACGTACTTAATTTTCTTTTCTTTTCATTGCGAAGAACCGAATAACCCGGAGAAACTCTCCAAACTTTTCTGCCAATGTTCTGGACAATCAATAAATTTTCCCTAGCCACTAAATGTCTGTACTAATTAAACTACACCATTTAAACCTCTAATTACCTCTCTACTAACGCCCTACTATAGATAAATCTGTATTGGTTTTGAATTTATATCAAGAAAAAAACATATTTAAGGTTACAGAGTCCGGCGTTCATTTATTTGTGGGCAAGTCACGAGGGTCTAGCCGCCAAACTTATAAATCTACGCACTCTACTTATTTCAAACCGAAACACATTTACACAATATTATTACAACTGTACCGAAAAGATATAGCGTAGATTTTTTTTTTTGAGGTATTGTGGTAGCCTTGATTTCTCACTAGATACTTAAATAGTGTAATTATATATAATTAAAGCTGAATTTACGAATGATCTTGACTGGTTTATGAGTTATAGTTACTTAAAATTGAATAATATAAATAAATCACTTACCGATATGGACAATCTGCAGGTCCTGTCATGGTAAAACTGCTCGAAGACGTCACCACAGGTCGTTTAGACACCTCAATCCACGTCACCACGTAATTGCCTGCTTCCTTCTGTAAGAATTCTATAATGAAACTCCGCGCGTGTTCTAGTAGTAACGCCGCCGCTTCTGGAGGTCGTTTCCAGCCTTCAGAAAAGACCTCCACGACTTGCAAGTCTTGGTCGTGATGCGCTGGGCATATGACCCGTGATTGACCCGGGTTTATAGCTGAATACACCATGATTCTATTACTAGTTTGACATGTTGTTATCGGATTGAGTTCATAACCACGGATTTTCAAATATAAATAATTATTGACAGCATCTTCCGGTTCTATCAGCCATGGCTGGTGGACGCATGCGTTCAGAGGTGTGAGTACGTTTTGGGAGAGGCCAGTTTCCAAATGGTCCGTTGTAAACGCATGGTTTGGACTTCGAAGTGCGATTTCACCGCTGCTACCTTTCAATCGGCGATCGCCCCAGTTTGAACTACAAATCTGTTCAGATTCACCGGAAATGAACTCGTATTCGGCTTCGAAATAATAATCTTTAAAGTCCTGCGTGATGTTCATTTCTGTGACAGTGAAATTCACTTCTACTAGTTGTGCTGTTAAGCTTGCGATTGGGATGACGTCAGAGGTGTTCGTACAAATGCAGTCTCTTGGTAAATAAATACCGGGCCACGGAAATTCACTAATTTTCACTTGGGCCATGCCCAAAACTATTTTAGCGTTCGGTTTCCGAAGATACCGATCGCATCTCCAACGGTTCGCTTTAGAATCCCTTCGGGAAAAGCACTCCTTGTCACCAAACGCCATTTTATGAAATGTTAACTTAACCCGCTCCCCACTCGGTGATTTAAACCGATACACACACGTGAGATTCTTCTTCCCACCACGGCCATACAAAAAAGTACTTTTCGGTGACGAAAATTTCCCTTTCCCTACCGTAAAAGTTCGATCGCATAAACTTAGAGACCCAGTGCTATGCACACCCTCGAAGGAGACGTCCACAAATTCATATTTCAACAAAAACGACACCGGATACAATGCGGAACCCTGACGAACGAAATTCTCAATCGTCATTTCTGAACCAGACGACACATAACTCTCCTCCACCGAGCACGGTCGCGTTATCCTGGTCGCGTTACTCAACAGATCATGGTCGCACAATTTCGGGACTTCATCTTTACAAAATTCCCCAAGGATTGTCACATTAGTCTGAGGCGCACCACTTTTAGACCCAATTCGACCATCCCAAACTCTTAACTGGGCATTACACTCCCCCAGGTCGTAAATGGAGGGGTCAGCACTTGCGGCGTGGTATTTCACAAATGATATCCAGACTACTTCATGTGGCCGGCCTTGGAAGTGGTATCTGCAGGTGGTGTTCGGCGCTAAGGAGTGTCGTGGGTTCTCTAACACGCCGGAAGGGGCGTCGAAAGTTGTAAGGAGGAACTCACATTTGTTCACCTCGCGCACATAACTATGCGAGTCTTGGTCTACGTAGATGATCTATAAATTATTATAAAACATATTTTTATTAGTATAAACAATTACTGCAAGAATATTTATATATATATATATGCATATATAAATATGCATAAAAATGTTTAAATAACATCTTTTAGTAATATACCCTTTCACCATTCCGTCTTATCTAAATAGATAAGCGCGTGTGCAAAGAAACACTAATGAAAACAATTCAATTGTAGCTTCTGCTGCCCTCATACATTAGATATCCTAATAAGACGGCGAATGACACCACAAAGCAGTTCGTTTAGTGGTGACGTTGTGATAAAACTTACATGAACTTCCAGTTCGAATCCCGGCAAATAAGACAACGGCACCGGATGAAATGGATTATCAAATTGAGACGTATGGAACTCTAGCAGCATATACGGTCCGCTACTGACTATTTCCGGGACGGCGTCACCACCACACAGACGCACCAACACCGGGGAATCGTCATCGTTGCCATCGTACACCGTTAAGTAATCCTGGACAACATTACACTGGTCCCAAACCCTATATTAAACACACAAAATGACTTAGTGCATGAGTGTCTATTTATTATTGCCAGCTGTTGGATTACAATGTGGACATGGCACCTTTGTGCTCGAGATTTTGATGTAAACTTTGCCCTAAATACTTTTTACCTTAAGACTCTCTGACTTCTGTCGTATTTAACGATCTGGTCTTTAATATGTATCTTATGACTGTTGGTTTGGCGTACCGCCAGCATAGCGTGTTTTCCTGGGGGAGGTTTACGCTCTCGAATATGATAACGACATGAAACATTCCTCGGATACACCCCTGGATAGTTTGGGGATTGGATTCTGCCACAATAAGCATATATATATATATAAATATATTTCATATGGTCAGGTGTATATATGAGAGTACCGGCAAGCCCGTTGTCCACAATCGTCTAAAATCCGGTCACAATAAGTCCCCGGTGTCAATTCACCCCTCCAGGTGCTTAGGGTACTGTTACCGTACCTCAGGCGAGCCTCAGACCGCGGCAGAAACTTGTAGGATAACTTGAAGTCAAAGTTATACCCGATACCCTGCAGAGACGATTCAATAAATTACATATACACCAATACATATTGATGTATTTAATCTATCAGAATAATTAAGACCCCGTTGGGACTCAGTTATTGGATATCGAATATTGCTAAAACGTCACTACTAATAGGCAACACAATATCACGCTTAGTATACGATTAAAACAAAAAAATAGAGTGAAATAGAACAGCGTTATCAACATTTACGAAAAAGTTACGCAATCTATATAAACATAGCCTGAAAATTAATAAAACATATCATCATACGTTCCTCCGTTGAATGGCTCAAAAAGTATCTAAGCACAAACTTATATAACCTCGGCTTCACTATGATTGGTTCACGAATCGACCAATAACAGTTGTTTAAACAATTCAAATCTTTGACTTGATGAAAGTTTACTCAAATACTAAATAAGTCTACAATTATTTATTGAATTGTATGTATGAAAACTTATACTACATTTACAAATGCAGCTCAAGACATTTCTAACCATAATTCTTCTTCATACCATCCCGCAACGAATTAAAATCTAGCTTGAAAAATAATACAACATATCTTCATACGCTTCTATGTTAAATGCCTTAAAAATGTTTGAGTACAGTCTTATATAACCTCGGCTTAGCTCTGATTGGTTCTCAAATCGACCAATAGCAGTTGTTTAAACAATAAAAACTCGGTGTCTGTTTCATGTTGGCCGAAAGCCACGAGGGGGTCACCGTCAACGTGCACAAGCTGACGGTTTCACGTGTATGTTATATTAAATCACATCTTATTAACGTCTTACGGACCTCTAAGAGGTTCTTATCAAAGGCTTGTGTGTAACGTACTGCCTCTTAGACACTTGGATGGTTAACTGGACGTTATTATCAAAGACAAATGTGTCTGCAAAGGCCTAATGAAATCAGCACTGATATTACAACTGAGAGAACATTTTTTAATAAATTAATTTTTTTGTCAGCTTTCGTATATATACATACATACATACATATATACAATTTAATAAATAATGAATGAAATTCTAGGCTTATTTAGTATTTGAGTAAACTTTCATCAAGTCAAAGCTTATCTAGATATTATGTAAATATATATTATGATTGTTTGTCACGAATAGGGGTGGTTTTGTAGGGGTATAGCAAAGTAACTTGATGACATGTCATTTTAATAGATTAAAACATAAAAATGTATATGTATATATTGGAATCTATGGTGTTTATATGAAATAAATCTTGGTTAATTGTTGTGTGTGTGTGTTTGGGTTATGATGCTTTGACAAAATCACTGATGGAGGAGTGTATTAACAACACAATATTAGCGGCCGTTGCGTGTGTATGTATGTATTCCGGACACATCCACAGCTGCGATTTAAATTGAACCCAGACAAATTAAACTGCGCGTATGGGGGGCTTAAAGTAATTTTGGACATTTTGAAAATCCCGACACGTAAATTTCAAATATACCTACACACACACACCCACACATCCATTCCAACAGACCAACGGTTCTGGGTAAATGGCTATATACACAAAAAGGATTTCAATGCGGCATATGTACTTTAATCAAGTTCGCTGATCCTAGTCATGACGTTGTTGAATACATGAAAGATATTCGTACAAATACACATATCGTTAAAGGAACCACTGGACTGTTAGCGTTGAGGGTATTAGTGATTAATAAATAGACGACTGTTTCTGTGTGTGTGTCTGTATTGTGTGTTGTATGTTATGTGTGTTGATGGTCATGGTTAATTCAAAATTTGTATTCTTCGACGCCCCGCCCCTTCATACTGATGTTTATAGGGAATATTTACAAGGGAAGCATTCCGCGCAAAGTGAATTGACGCTCAAGGTCAAGCGGTGTTACACTGTTTACTGCACACTGGCAACGTTTGTTGCGATATGGCAATACACTGTTTAATGCACACTGGCAACGTTTGTTGCGATATGGCAACACTGTAGCGGAAACTATTTATGTTTTAGATATGTGTCACGTGATGCGCAAGTGTTTATGATTAGTTTTCAGCGTTATATTTGTATTAAGACTAAATATTATTGATGATATTTGTATTTCGTAATAGTATTTATTTGAAAATCAGCTTTGAGTACGTAAAAGTGCTTGAGTTTTCAATCACTGTCGGGAAGCTAGTTAGTTTTTCGCTACGCAGAAATCAAATTTAAAAAAGTCATTACGTTTTTCCAGCTACATATAGTACCTTAAGCAACGCGCACATATTTTTTGTTCCTTTCGCGAATCCACCAAATGTCATTTAAATCTAATACGACCAAATCAATATCAACAAACACTAAAAACACCAACATTACTTTTCATATATATCTATATATATATATATATATATATATATATATATATATATATATATATATATATATATATATATATATATATATATATATATATATATATATATATATATTAAGTTATAAAAGATATATATATATATATATATATATATATATATATATATATATATATATATATATATATAGAAATAAATAGAAGTATCTCAAATCAAATAAAATTCAATTTATTTCAATTCAATACGCTGTTTTGTTCGCCATTGCGCTTTTAACTTTTGAAAAAGCACCTAGACACTTTTAAACATCAATAATTCAATAAACCAAGCTATAATCTATTTATTTCGATTTCAATCCCATACACACCTATATACATACAGACATAAATCGATGCATCAATAAATACCTAATGTATACACATGATTGATTAGGATTGATTCGAATTAAACTGTCGAATAAAACAAGCTATTACGCGCCATGTCGCTACTATGTATAAGAAATACCCTTTACCTGCTGCGATAACCTGGCTAGCTGCAGAGTTAAATTTAGACTCCGCGTTTCGCTGTAGTAAACCGTGTAGCCCCAAGCACTTCCGCACCACTGCCCCCCGGTCACCGGCCTATCCTGTTCCTGGATGGACATGTATCCATCTGGACACCCCGCCGTGGTGAACGATATGAACTTGCCCACTGTGAACGTATCGAAAGTTAACTGAAACAAAGAAGCAAACATTAAATCAATCAAAATATTTGTTTTCTTTAAATCTATATATACATATATATATATATATATATATATATATATATATATATATATATATATATATATATTTACGTACGAAAATAAAGGACATGTCATAAAGATAACTTGGATTTTTATTGTTCCCGTTGTTACTGAAAATATTTTTCGAATTTAAGACTGTTATTTGCATTTTTGTCGTAAATTGGCTGAGATAAAAACCCCTATAACGATTTTATGTGGATGTATATCTATATAGAATATGGGCTAGCTATAAAATAAGGCTTTTCTTTTGCATATCGCATAATAGAATATTTATTACTTATTGTTGAATAATCGAGTTGAAAACTTTGATATTTTTGTGTATCATATCACATATATTTTTATGAAATATGTAAATATAATAATAATAATAAAAAAAACATTAAGTCTATTAGTCGATTTTGCCATTAATTAAATATAAAAGTTTGTATTCCTTACGGAACAGCTAATATTAAGGGATTTAAAACTAATTTTTTCCCCGTCGCTCTGTGGCCTTATCTACATATAATAACTTATTATTATCTCAAGATAATTAGTTTTTCAAGTTTGCCATTAAAATTATTCTTTAATTATTCAATAAAGTTGGTATTCTGTAGAGAATATCCGTCCTCCAACGTAATATCTCGCGCAACAATTTGCTGTTCCTTTTAGCAGCGAGTCAACAAGAAGAAGAAGAAGAAAAAACTACTCCTAACTCGTATTCGCTAAACCAACAATTTCAGTTTTTAAAACGCTGTCTAAAACATATCTATTACACAACGAAAATTTAAAACACATATTAGTATGTAACCGGCGACCTCAGCGCTTTTTCAGGCCCTACTGGCACTGACGTGAACTAAAAACCATGCAACATCCTCCACAGAATACAAATAACATTAACCGCCGCGTACACTACGGCCCTAAACACCATCAACAACCAAATATATATATATATATATATATATATATATATATGTGCGTATACGTTAGAAAATCAAAGATTTATGTGCCATAATTTGTCACACATGGACCTACGCGTGTTAGCAGAATACAAATACATTAACAGAACGCCATAGTCGGCAATCGAAACCATAGAAGAGCAAAAAAAAAAATGGATTTATGTTAGATGTACGATTTATGTGTCTCAATTTGTCACACATGGCATGCCGCGTGTTAGTTTGTATTCTGAGCACGATGGTACTATCCCCCCAACCCACCCTTTCAGCGCGGTAACTGCCGCACATTGAGGGTCCAACGGGCGGCAAAGCAAAGTACTATTGTTTCAAATGTAATCGCGTGTGTTTTATGCACGACAGATTTTGTAAAATGTCTATATGTGTGTGTGTGTGTAGATGCTAGAGACAATTTTGAATTTTATAAAAAACTAGGGATTCATCTTGTACGTGTTTTAAACTTAAATAAAAACACACTTTTCGAATACTAATAAGTATATAAATGTTGCTTAAATATTGCCAAGAGTGTAATAAAATATACTTAATGGTATTAGCCATACGGATTTAGTATTTTATATAGTTTTCAAAAAGGTAAACCCCAAAAACCGCAAGGCACTGGGCAAAAAATACCTCGTGCCATAGGTACATACATACATGAATGTGGTCAACAAATGCTTGTTAAATTAAATTAAATTTAGCACTTTTACTTAAAGGGATACTGCATATACGTAATATAAATAATCAATTCAAACTTCATATGCTTACAGACTTTGTAATTTTGTTCAAGATTTATTTTTTAATTAAAACACAGCATGGTTAATGAACAGTTAATTTATTACGCTAAAGTTTATTGAATTATTAATAAGTAATTGCTTCCAGTATGTTTGTAACTAAGTAGCAACTCGCTTTATTCCTTATGATTAAAATAGTATGTGTTGATATTGTTGTTAGTCCAATGCTTCAAATACAAATAACTAAAAGAACATTGATAACTGGTTTTATATATATATAGACTCATAGCTGCCGTAGATGTCTAGGACGCGAAATATTATTTAAACAACTGTGATTGGTCGATTGAATAAAGTATAGGTGTGCTTAGACGAGTATAAATTAGAAAGTTTGTGCAGTTTAGTTAATACATAAGCGTGGTTCGGTAAACAACGTCTTCTTTTGTTGTGTGTTCGTTCGCGTTCTGTGTGTAGTAAACATATGCTAGTGCGATTGGCATCGTAATAAAGTGAACATAGTGTTAAGCAAACAATCGTTTGATGTGTTATCAATTGTTTTATTGTGAATAGTGTGTGTGAACATTTGGTTTATCATAGCTGTACCACCATCGCCTCCTGACCACATACGGATACATTATATATGGATAGATGTAAGTAGCTTTACCTATTCTTTTATTAAACTTGCGTCGTTTCTACAACAATGGGGTCATGGTTATGGGTCTCGTTGACCCTATATATGTTTAGTAATTAAGTGTGTATAGTATACACGCGTGTTTGCAATCTAATTTCCTGCTAGGTCCTTGTGCATAGAGACACTTTTGTTGCCCAACTTGACGAGCACACAAAATAAAATATCCGTAACATAGTTTGACTAAACAAGTCGCTTGTAGTACAGGATTTAATTTCCTGAAACTGTATATACGCGTGTGTGTGTGTGTGTGTGTGTGTATGAGATTGTTTCATGCCAACATGCAAATTATTTACGCGAATATCAGTTTGTATCAAGCGAATTATGATCACAAAAACATTTTCTCCAAATGCAACAGGGCCCCTTCCCTCCTCTACCCCCGTCGCGGCAATATTCATGCATTGTAAATGAATAAATGTATGAAATAAATAGCAACAGATTGTTTTATGTTAGTTTATATGGCAGTTATTAATAGACAAACAACATAAATATTTAATGTTTATTTATACGTATTGACAACTAAAGTATTTTTTGACCTTAAATTAGTAGGGGATATAATATATTGTTTTGTTACCATCGGATAAAATAAATACTAGTACACATGTTTACGATGGGGGGGGGGGGGGGGGGGTATGCTAATAGTAAGCGATAATAATGATATATTTCTATAAATATAATGATGAAAGAAACGTTTAGTAATAGTTGCGTGTGTAACAACAATAAAAAACATTTAGTGACGACTGTGATTGGGTATTATTAATAATGCTGCAACCTATTAGGTAAACGTGATTGTTATTATTTATGATATGTGCGCATAAAATGCAACTTGTCGAAAAAAGGTACGAGTGCAATTAAAAGTTATGACACAGTGACTAATTATAATCAGAAAAAAACAACTAACTAACTAACTAGTGCAGTGTATGTACGTATCTATATATGTAGCTATCTCTTAATGACTTTCGGTTGTTGAAAAAGTGTGCCACGCTGACCATCAGCGTAACAAAAATGTAATTTATGCTCCGGCTGTAATTAAAAGTGATGGTAAATAGTTGTCGCAAGGTTGGCCAGTCTGATATGAGCCGGCGAATTACTGCTAATTTATGCAAGCAATATAATCTAAACGCGACATGTAGCTAGTATATATTTACGCGATGGAACGCTATTTAGTTCTATATTTACGGAAAACATTTTGAGTGCAGTCAAAAATGATAACAGAACTGCATTAAGTTTTAAAGCCGTTATTACAACGCTATTAATAGTTTTAAGGCGGCTATATAGATATTTAAATCCGGCAGTGTATAATTTGAGCTTATTTAAATATATTATCAAATATTTTTAGTTAAAAGTTTAAAACTGTTGATTGGAATTAGTTAGAAACGAAATTAGATTTCAGTGAAATAGATTTTTGATTAAGATTAATTCCCTTTTAGAATAATTGTAATATTTGTAGCAATAGTTTGTATAATTAGTATACTATAGGTAGGTAATATTCGAACACACTTACATACATACATACAGTTTGTTATCTGTCCGCATATTAAGTTCGGATAGTTTGCACAATTGGTCACCGACCACAGCGCCACCACGGTATCTCACGTATTAGAACGTGCATAATATATAAACTGCATCATACTCAGTAGGTACATACATACACTATAATTTACGGGTCACTCATAATGCTTGTGGCTATTTATATCGTATTAACCATCGTTTACCAACATTTACTTAATTACATTTTACTTATCCTAATCTCAATTCCATATATCTACGTATAGACATTTTCAGATACACTTCTAATATATTAAAATAAAATCGATTTCTCAACTGAAATACTTATAGTTTATTATTTAACTACATATAACTTGTGGCTGTACCTGTATAAGGTCCCCTAGGGCTTCGCCCCCTGCCGTAAAGTTAAGGTGGCACAGGAAAGGTAGCCGGTCCTCCCGGGGCCTTCTGATCTCTAGTTCGTATGTCCGCCCCACGTCACCATAATACGTCCGGTTACAAGCTGGAAAATAAACGTCAACAACTATTATTATTATCATCTTCATCATCATTACGTTAGAACACTTAATTTTAATCTTAGATTAGAAAATAAATGAAACAAAACATTATTTGCGCCGAGTGAAAATAAGTTATACATTTATTGAACTCGGTTACTTACTTACTTACTTAGTTACCGATGTTTTAGTGTGAAAAGAAAAGTTTTTATCTCATTCTTTAAAAAACTTTTTCATATAAAGTAGATAAAGTTTAAAAATGTTAAGTTAGCTCTTCACAAGCCCCACTTTATGATCTCTGATGCGCAAAGTTTTAATAAATGCTTCATTATTAAATATAACATTTTAATCATTAACTTTAAAAACAAACATAAGTCTATAAGTTAAATTACTTCTCAATAAGCTATACGTATTAGTTAGCGTAACGTTCCATAAGTATATACTTAGCAGTTAAAAGCACAGCTTATATGTGTACAATTTTTAGTTGTTTAGATTGATATACAAAACTACAGTTATTTAAGAGCACTAGTTAATTGCGTTATATAATTAAGGCGTGGCTTACACTTAGGAGGCGGGGCACCCCAGTTGCACGAGTATTTTAAGCGGTTTGATTTTACTCAAGGTCATTTCGTTTACATTAGATTTGCTAGTATTTCGTTGATATAATAATGTGTTTTGTAGGATAAAAAAAAAGGTATAGTTATAGAACAAAAAATGAATTTAAATATGTCACAGTTGTAGTCATGTAATTCCAACACATACATACATATATGTATGTATATATGTAATCCTTTTAGTATATGAATTATCTTAACATAATAATTTATAAACCGGAAGCGAAAATATCCGGAGCCGGATGTCAGGGTTTATGCAAGGGATCCCTGCAATTGTTCTGGAAAAACCCCAACATCAGTAGGTATAAATACGCGAATGGTTATTTGCTGGAACTTTATACATGGCCTAACACACATTGCAAATTATTTCATTGTCCTTCGCGCGCATCTTTTATTATTTTATTGTTTCAATTCGTACATTTCTCGCAGTCACACTTTCACATATGTATGTATACAAATCACGGTATTCCCCATCATAGTCACGATTCCATTGTTTGTCTTTGTTACGTATAGTATTTACATAGATTCAGAAATTAATATGCTAATTAAGAACTCGGGTTTATGGGAAATGACATCAAAAGATGTATTAATTATTATATGATACATATAATATGTTGAACAATATAGTTTAGCAAAATATTTTGTATTAAGTTCTAGACTAATTAGTAGAATTAATAAAACCGGCAAACCCCACTCATGCATTACAACCATGGATATTTGGTAAACACACACACACACATTTCGATACACGTGCGCTTGCGCCCAAACAAACACACACACACACACACATATATATATATATACACAATGAAATACCTCTCACGTATTCTATATACGTTTCGTAACACGAAACCACAAACTTTCAACTGTTTTGTTTCATATAACAACCAAACACAACTCATACTGATAACATCCCCTATTGTCCTTTAAAATTAAATTGACACTTTCTTATACTACGAAGTAATAATCATGAAAAACGATGTCAACAAATAAATTAATTAAAAAAATAAACCCCTCCCATTTACCTATAAGAAAGTAATTAATAAAAGAACGGTTTAAATAAATCAGTATTCATTCAAGATAGCTTAGTATTAAATGAAATTAAAATAATAAAGAATTTCTGTTCTATATAATAACAATTAAAAGTTTGAGTAAAAATTAAATGAGTGTAAACCGAGCTTTAGATATACAAAACAGGCAAATTAGTTTCGCATGGTTTGGAGAAGTAAATATGCAGAAAGAGGGGGCGGGCGGAAGGGGAACATCAGATAAGTCCAATTAGAATGAAGTCCACGCGCTTCTAGATAAATCTGTACCCGGAATATAATCTTTATTACCCGGAATTATAACACCGAGTCCGGAGATAATAACGCGGCGGTGAACAGTACGGCGAATATCCACACCTTTAGTTGTGACATTGTGGCGGAAGTGGCGGGGGTGGGGGGTGAAGGGGTTAGTGGTATTCCATGAAATGAAACATTTTCTAATTATTATTTTTGTATATGCTTGCGGTGCGGTGTACAGGACAGTACGGTAGCAGTCACGTTAATAATATAATAAGAAGATATATTTGTATTTCTTAGTTGAGATATACATTTATGTTTACTTATTTTTATTATTAATGGTGATGGAAGTGTGTTAAATCTAATAGACTGTTAGTGTAAACCTGGTTTAAGTGAGGTTTATTAAAATTGGCACAGAATCAATGCATTCTTTTACAAGTATTACACAGCTGCAATGCGGAAAAACGTTTAAGATTGTATGTATGCATGTACTATTGTTTGTGGATTATATTATGAATCGTATATATATATATATATTAATTGCTCCTACCCTCCCCCCAATTGACAAGGAACCCTATGACTATAAACCTACATATATGAAGAGTGCATAATCGAATTAAAATTCAGATAGGCCCACAGAAGTGTGTGTATGTGTGTGTAGCATGCAATAGACACGAGTATAAAGGAAGGAAACAATGTAATAACAGGGTATAGAGTACTCGAGGGGGTTACTCAGTCGGCGAAGCAATAAAAGAGCACTGCCACCGCCCACGCGAACTATACGCGCGTTCTCGATTTATCACACGCTATTTCGATTATATGCGGCACATATACACACACACACACACGTACAAGAACTCGTCGTCGCTCAAATCGAGTCCTTTATAAAAAAAATATTACACACACACAGACACAGAGAAAGACACTCGACATACATATTACTACACAAAGAGAGAGAGAGAGAGAGATTTTGAAAATGTAGTCATGGATAATAAGATAGTTCACATCACACATATACACACATGTATAAGAGTTATAACATAGAGTTATTATTTATGACAGAAATGTAATCGCGATTCACATATATCTATCTATATATGTATATACAGTGTAGAAGAAAAGCTATACACATGCATACATACACACACACACACATATATAGGAGAGAATGTGTTTTGGTTTTGTTAATTCCGGCATGTCGTTTCTCCTGGAGCAGCCCGGAGTAAAGATACACACCTCTAGTCTGTGTGTGTGTGTGACACTGGTGGTGGTTAGGTGATTTACGTGACAGGACACCCTAAATTTATACAATGTTATAATGAAATAGAACAAAAACTATTATTCCACATTTTATACGTTTTTAACCTTCTATATACATACATACATACATTAAACTACATTTTATATTATTCATTAATTTTGATACGTACATACGTATCTATTCCCATCAAATAATGTGGGGTGACAGAAAACCCTAATTACATCCATCTTTATACATATATTTCGTACTAAAAATAAATGATCACGACTTTACACCACCGCACGACCGGGTCACTCATTAAACAATACATATACGTATGTACATACATATAGATAATAGGCCTTTAACTAGAGACTATACAAGCCACCACTGGTACATCTTTTGGCAACTTTAAGATATATATATATATATATATATATATATATATATATATAATACATACATTATAGGATATTAAAACATAATAAAAATGTCTAACACCAAAACAAATAAATAATTCTCTTATTTGCAATCACAACACACACACACACTAGAGCACCTGAATAGCTTTACGTGTTTTGTTATATCCCATATATATATACATACATACATACATACATATATGTTACAATAATTCTGATGTACATATATACATATATCGAATTGGCCGCCCAACCAACCAACCAACATATCTCATCGTAAAACTGCGCACAGATAACTACCAAAACGTCAAGATCTTTTTTCTGTTCTTCATGGATGATTCACAGTTATTACACACATCTATACTATATCCTTTCTTTTTATTCCAATAACACAATACAACGAATACATTTACGCTATATCCTATGGAATATTGTTATTGCCATTTACGAATAATGCCTATTTTGATTTCTTACTTTTCGATCGTTTTTAATTATTTTTACTCGCGTATATATACATATATATATATATATATATATATATATATATATATATATATATATATATATATATATATATATATATATATATATATATATACAATTTTATACTTTATAATTGTACTGGACATCCAAGACAACACTTATATTATACTATACACATACATACATACATACATACATATATATATATATATATATATATATATATATATATATATATATATATATATACAAACCCAAAGGACACTGTAATAAAAAAAAAACAAAAAAGGGTACATACGAAATGAGATGGTTTTTTTATTCAGATCTACTCGTATACTAAGGATTGATGGTCGTATGTATCCTTTCGCCTGAAATCGCGGTCAATTTGGGTCGTGTTACTGTTTTCACTGGCTAATGTTATAATACGTATATTAAATGTTTCACCTTTACTGCATTCATTGTGTCTACTAACAATAATTGGTCATGCATATAATAGATATACCTATAGAAAGTGTTTTGGATCGGTCGGTCGGTCGGTCGGTCGGTCGTTTTCAATCGCACATCACACACGTGTACTACCGTGCCGTGCCATGGCGTACCGTAGCGGTCTCTAAACCGACCGTGTTCATTTTCCACGGAAACTTTTCCCAAGAAAACCTTTTTTGCTTCTAACATTCTAGATTTAAACGACTAGAATCTTTTATATTCGGTGCCGGAACTTTTCCACGACTATTGTCGTCCGGGTAGGTACGTATTCTAGTAACTTCACCCCACCCAACGCCAACACACTACCTCCAAGGATTATTTAACAACTTTCAGTTGCTTTCTAAGCTAGGGTCAACATGTACTACGTCACGGATTGCATTAAATTACCAACAATTTAAAACAAAACCAAAGAACTTATACATCTTATATACTATACAAAATAAACTAATTTTAGTTTGGAAGGGGGAGGGGGGGGGCATATATGTATGTAAAAGTGTGTATGTATGTTAAAGATATGTAGAATTGAGTGGGGGGGGGGGGGGCTAGGTGTGTTTGTTTTATAAAAAATGGGTCATGTATATATGGGGGAGGTGGGGGGCTAAATATATATGTATGTGAAATATGCGCAATGTGGGGGGGGCGGAGGGGGGTAGGTATGTATGTTTGTGAAAAGCGCGAGTAGGAAGGATTATAAGGATTTTTTTTTTATCTAATAGGTGTTTTTTTTTTAAATAATTTATTATAATTATTCTAATCGTCAAATGACTTTTAAATTTTCGTAGATGATTGTATAAAATATATTTGTCGCGTAATTGAAATCAAAGTCGAGTTGTTACCATTCTATATTAATGACCTTTTAGATTATAAACGTAGGTTTAGTAACAGCTTAACTAAACGACGGGGGCTCGCTAATTGTCCCTGGATTTTCACGAATTGTACAATAATCCCGGGTTCGGCCGCATTGCAAATATTAGAAACGACCATAAAGTCGTTTTCCTGTGAATGCATACATATTTATTTTTTATCTATTTAAACAGCCACAACGTTGTGATCCATTTAAAATATTAAATACCGCCACCCGCACATCAATTACCCAAGTTTTCTCGCTCGGGACATTAGTCCAACTGTCCACCCTTCATGAATACGACAAGATTAAACCTTTGGACTCTCTTCTGCAGATAATATTTTAGTAATAAGGTTCTAAATATTCAACGCACACTATAAGAACTTTAAACCCACATGTGTTATTAAAAACATTGAACGTTCGTGAATCCTCGGGTTGCCTAGTATAGGGGGGTGGGGCGGGGGAGAAGGTGCACCGTGTAATACGTGAGCCGACTTCACTATCAAAGAGTCCAGTCGATATTTCAGGACGCGAGTTCGAGCTGAACTTTGCATAATTGATAATGTCCGAATGTGATATAAAGAAGAGGTCATCGAAAGCCTCTTTTTTGTGTGTGTGTGTTCTAACACTTTTAACTCTTTTGTATTCTATATATAGACTTGTGTGTGTGTGTTTTTTTTTTGTCCTATATTACTAGGGGTGGGTAATCGTTTAGATTGTGCGTAGAAGCCGGCTCTGATATAATTTCGGGGTCTTTTCAGTTAATGTTTGTTTCCGTTTAAGTGTTATAGGTTCGTTGCAGTCCGTGCGCATTTGTTTTTAAATTAAAAACAGTTTGTGTTTCGTTTCGTTTTGTTTCGTTGTTTGGCGATATCGCTGTTTTGTTGTTTGCGAGAAAGTCCTTAAGTGTTTTGCAATTAAAGATTTAATTCGTTTTACTTAATGATGGATAACTGCTTTTTCTATTGTGCATTTTAATTTACAAAGTTTTAAGCGCAGAACGAGGTAAACGAAACACGAAATATTATTGCTTCAGACGCATTCATTAGCCGTTTTTTTTTTAAACGAAATAGAACCAATCACGGTTGTTTAAACAATACACCCACGAGGTTATAAAAGGACGCCAGCATAAGTTTAATAGCTCAGTCGAACCTAAACACCCTTACGGAGAAACACCTTTAGACTAATAATAAATGCAGATTTGTGTGTGAGAAGAGATTTATTTTATGTATTTTAACATAACCCTGATGTTCATATACAGTAGCTCTAAAAACACATAGCCACATAGCATTTATTCGAATCACGCTCTTCTGCAGATTTCAAACGTTCCAAGTTAAAACAACCCACCCCCTTCAACCCTCTCTCTCACCCTCAGCGAATAGCGCTCTAGGTACATATATTACAGCTACCCCTTACTGAATATAAACTACCATACTACCCAAAAAACTTCAAGCTATGCCTATACACCTTACCCGCTGAATCCCTAACAAGAAACTATAAATCTACGAAATTCTTTTCGTAAATTAACATATAAACACGTATGTTAATTTAGAGTTGCGTAATAATGTATATATATATATATATATATATATATATATATATATATATATATATATATATATATATATATATGTATAGTACCACTACAATAAAACCAAACATAGATAATTAAATTATAATATAGCAGTAAATTTATAGAGTTGCTTCTCGTATACCTACATATATACACTTATACATAAAACATGAACGTATATAAATAGATATTCAGTTTGGTTCTGTGTTTTATACTCTGTTTGACAGTTAGCCCTAACTTATGACCGAAATATACGAGCTTCATTTAAATGGTCAACTTTTTTTTTATATACGCGCGTTGCTAGTTTAATTCGCAAACATAAATTATAACTTTATAGCGCAGTTTGATTGGGAATTCTTTTTTTAAACGCGTAATACAGGGTCGGCCTACCGCAGTACTTACGTGAACAGTATTTGGGTTCGTCGCTTTTGTCGCTGCAGTCGTCTAAGCCGTCGCAAAAGCGATCCAGAGCGACGCAATCGCCGTTTGAGCATTTGTGTTCTGAGGGGCGACATGTTTTCGTTTCGCTCGATTCCAGGACTGGCTCTTCGGTGGTCGGGCTAGTGGTGACGTTGGGTGCAGGTGTCCCGACGGTCACTACTAGTAGCGTCGCCGCCGCTAGTATGCACCAGCGCCACAGTGGCATCACCTGTAAATGGGGAAAAAACTTTATTATATATTAGTTTGTTTAATTTATCTATTGGGTTTAATGTAAAAAGGGCGCAATGGTATATGTATGTGTGTTTGTATGGACATTGCACCTACGGCTGAATTAGGGTTGGAAATGTGTGAAAGTGATGAAAAAGCTTCGTATTGGGGAAATTTGGGGTTGTCTCTGATGGCCTGAGGGAATGCAGAAAGGTTGGTATTTTATTGTTGTGTAAATGCGCCACTACACGACAAGGGTTGCTGTACTTGTACCTGGTTTAGGTGGGAAATACCAGACTGTTAATTGGAATATGCAGGTTTATTTCTATTTAGACTTTCTCACACGTTACTTTTACCAAAAATATCTGCAGTGTTCCGCACTTTTCTATACGTAACACACATACACACCTAATCCCCCCCAACCTCACTGGCACACATATAGACACACACACATACATACACGTCATTTCCCAAAAAAAAATTAAATTCTAGTGTTAGAGAAGGTCAAAACGTGTATTTTCGTTAAAATCTTCAAAATCAATTATTTTCATGATTGCAATTACTTTTTACTTCGTATAAACAAGTAAAAAGTATTGTACCTTATACATGCTTTCATATACTATATAAACATAACCGAAAGTAGAGTTAAACTTAAGCCGAATTGGAGGAATAAATTATAAAAACTAATTTTGATGACTATATACATTTTGCTATACCTATGTGATTTTGCATATAAATTATCTAAGCGCAATATTTCTATATAAACGTATACAGCCGTAGGCCGGATAAGACAGAGTACACAAAAATGCTATTAGCGCAGCTACGGAACCGCCCTGAGCTGAGGTCTGATTTTATTTTACGAATAAAACTATATATATATATACATATATGCATATAGAAATATGGCAAATACGTTTCGTACGAATTAAATACAATATAATTATATTTATTTATTTACGGGTGTCATATGTTAGGAATACAATGATTACTTTATAATTACACTGAAATTGTTAATAATAACACGAAAACGTCATAATATATGCTTTTGTATGCATGTGTTGAACTAATGTGCACATACATTGTTTAAACAATTGCTGTGCTCCGTGAAGGTAATGATGAACCAATAGAAAGCGTTTATTATTAGACAGTGTGGTGCGAGTATAAAAGAAAGTGATTGCACGGTTTGTAGTGCATTTGACAGCGTATTAGATGTAAGTTAATAAACAAAAATGTAGTCTCGTAAATAGCACAACAGGAAATGAAAAAGTTGAAAGTACACCTGAGAACTTCTTCCAGTTGAAATAGGTCACCACTAAAGTGCACATAGCGGGCTCTGATTAAACCTATTGTTCATTTCAAGTATCGGGACATCATCTGCATAGTATATTTGCATTGGCATTCGCGAATTTGATTCACTGCTGCACAGCACAGTTCCTTTTCAACAACAGAGATGGAAAATCCATTTTCTTATATTAAGAACTTTTATTTACTAATCATTAAATGCTAAATGATGTTTGCCCATTATTATTTTATTATTATTATTATTATTACAACGTTGACTTCAGCCATTTTTAACGCAGTACCTACACAGATTTATTGAGTTTTTCGTTGAAATTCATTTCGAATTTCCGCGAAAAACGGCCGCTTCTTGAATCTCAATTCAAAGTCCCAAATGTACGTATACGCGTGTGTTTTATGATGTAGCTGATGTTTTCCCAAGCGTTTTTCCATATACATCCTCTTTTGTTTCCATTTATACTACGTGATTTTTACAATTTTATAAAAAGCTGTTGCTGATCGAGATTAGGGCAAATTGCACGTAAATTACACCATTGAATTAATGGCAGCAATTTTTTTTAATTACTCTTATATATCGTTTATAACTGGGAAAAAATTACAATAATAACAACAATAAAAAACATACAATCATTAATTGTATATATATATATATAGGCTTCTTTTTGTTGTTGCTATTTATTGTAAAATGGAAGTTTTGAAGGAAGTGTAATAATCGTATAAGGGCAGTTTATCTGTGCAATATGTTATCATAAATGTCGAGTAGTACTCAAGGTCTCCCCCGTTCTGTTTGTTGCCGTCGTTGTTGCGGAAAATTTACCATAAAGTTGGTAATCTGTCAGCCGACAGGGCCAGGGGATTTTATTGTTTTGAGAATAAATGTTTTGGCCAAGTTTCACCATGTCAAAATGACACTTTGTTCTAACAACATACATACATACATACATATAGTACTGTGGATGGTAAGTTTTGTTTTTGCTGTTGTAAGCAAACACTTAACTTATTAAAGTTTCTATAGAAGAAGTGTACGTGGCACAGTGTAATGCAAGTGCATCAAGAATCGTGCTTGTTGCAACACACGGAATGCATCGAAGAAGATTACATACATACATGTCTAGCATTATAATTAATAGTTGTGCGCCAAAGTTTGACAGCTATGCAGTCGTAAATTGTGGACATATTCTAAAGCTATAGTCCGCCCACGCGGATCTCTAACTTTATTGTATCTATATGAATTGTTGCACATCCAAACAAACACACATTCATTATTATACACCAATACTAGCGCGCAAACACACAGCCAAACACACTCATAAGGCAGACACACACACACACACACAAGGAACACAAGTAGTCATAAACCGACAAGTCCTGAAAATGTTGATTAGTTCCTTAGAAATACATACTGCAAACATACATTGCTCTATTTTCATCTAAATACTATATATATATATATATATATATATATATATATATATATATATATATATATATATATATATATATATATATACATATATATATATATATATATAAAAGCTATATAAGGGAATGATGAAAGCATCTCCCATCACTTGTACCCATCCCCCCCGCCCAACCCCCTTCCCCACCAGCCTATCCGGCGGTCATAATGGTAGCATAAGAATGTGTACAGATTGGTATTGTGAACATGTCCACGATTTGAACTTTCCTTGTCTAAATAAAAGGGTATCTAGTAGCGAGTGTGGCTTGGGTTTAGTGTATAAACTCCAGCGGGTTAACCACGACCTGTTAATCCTCTGATTACCGAGGGCATTAGCTCCCTAGTTTACGATGTACATAAATGTGAAATGCTGTCATGTATGTATGTATGTATGTATGTATCACAATGATATAGCTATATATGTGTGTGTGTGTGTCTTTTAAGACTAGTTTATATGCGTGTATATAGTATGGATGGACGTAATCGCAAACCTAAACAAACCAGTTTTTTTTTTCCCTTACAAGTTGAAACAAACCAATTGAAACTTGTTTGTTGTGTATGAAAAGATTTTATTCTAGTCGTGGTTGTGGAGTTTTAGAAGGAAGTACGTGTGCGTGTGTTGCTTGAGTAAAGTGTTGTTTTATAACTAATATCTTGAGACATTTAGTGTTAAATATTCTGTGTGTGTTTAAGTGAGTGTGTGCCACTGTTGTTATGATGATGTAAGGCTGTATTTGTAATCAAGGCCGACGAATGAATCGGTGAGTCATTTTTATGATGTCTAAAATCTATAATAGTAGTGCAATATAACCTTGAAGTCCTCTATATGAAATTGAAATGTAGGAGAAAATATAAATAAATCTTGTGAATCTTATGAATAATTGTTAACGTGCCAGGCATTCTAATGATTGCTATACACATACATACGTATATGTGTGCAAGCGCCCTACTATACCATATATATATATATATATATATATATACTCGTATATAGGTACATATAAGCTTTCCAAAAACTGGTTCATTTCAATAAACGTATTTTTTATTCGACAATTTATGTGTATTCTGCACCATATATACAGTCTGGGTCTCATAAATAACTAAAGCAGACACAGACAAAAATGATTCATTTGCCACACACACACACACACACACGTGTTTTCCACTTGAAATGCTTAACAATATTCTCGCAAACATAAAAGATATCATCTATCATGTTCGCACCATGATTTCATGTTGTGGACATGAATACCAAGCTGCCATCATCAAATTACAGCTACATTATTAACCATACTCTATATGCATATACTCAATATTGTCTTGACACAACGTTCTCTTCACCGTTCGGTTATTAGGCTATACACTAGTTGTTTAATTAAACAACATGCATTTATTTTTGAATGCATGTTGTTTGTATTTTAATAGACATTAGTTTTTATATACATACATACATTGAAGCATTATAATGAACTTTAGCTTATTTGATTTGAATGCGAATAATTGAATATTCAAACACGATTTTCTCGTGTGTCAGTCGTCAGTCATCGAGCGGGCAGTGCATGCTTACACATTTGCATTATTATCATCATTTAATGGACAACGGATCCATTGTTACCAACTGAAAACAGTATCTGTACTGTCACTCACGATTCATTCGTATATCCATATACATATATATATATATATATATATATATATATATATATATATATATATATATATATATATATATATATATATATGTATGTATGTATGTGGGAACGATATTACATTTATACGTATTATATATCAATATCTGATTTATTTATTAAACAAACATGTTTTTTTCCCTTTTTTTTAAATTTAAACCAATTGAAATATATTTTGAAAAGCTTCATTATCTTATATAGGTATATCTAAAGAGAAGAAAATTGAATATATTAATTGATACTCGATTGGAGTACATCAATTTGTACAACTAATGAAGCCAATTAGTGTTTCGCCAATTAGTAAACACTACGAAAACGTATAAAAACTAATTAAATTTCAATTCATCGCACACAAAAAATGACATTACCCCCCCACCCCTCCCTCCCATTTTTTTTTTTATATAAAAACAACGCAATTATTTTTGATTTAAATATTAATTCAACTGTCAATTGATTTAAAGCAGCAAAATAAAAAATAAAACTTTCCCAGAAAACTCTAAAGAAAAACTCCTCCTTCCAACGCCCACCACCCCCCCCCTCCCCATCAGCTGCCACGTTAGGGGTGCCCTCTCGTAATCACTTTTTCGTTACCAAAAACTTAATAATTAATGATGATTCTTATATCAAAAGCAACAGTTTTCCAAGTATAGAACATAATATTAATTTATTTTGAACACCTGGCTCATAATGGCACGGCACCCCTAACCAGCACCACGTGTCTCCCCCCGCCCCCTTCCAACCACTACATTATGTCTATAGCTGAGATCGTGCTCATCATCATCGATGCTCCTTTGTTCGACCATCCATACTGTCTAATTGGACGACGCACACTTGATATTGTAGAGATAACGGAATGAATAATGGCTATAGGGCCATCTAATGGCGGCGTCCCGAGGATGTGCTGTTGGTGGGGGTGGAGGGGGGAGGATGTGTAGGAGAGGGATGAAATTACACACTATTTAATTTCTTGCCGAAAATATTCTATTTGTCGTGTTTCTTATACGTTTTACTAATAAAAAGACTACCAGAAATAGACTTTTATATATTAAGTTTGGCTTTGCTAGATATTATGAACGTTACCACTGATGGTTTCGTTTAGTTCGAATATATATATATATATATATATATACGATATATTAAGCAATGACCGTTTGAGCGTTTCGGATGAGTGTTTAATGTAGTGTAGCGTTTGTTGAACAATTATATTTATATAAAGTTTAGTTTAGCAAGTTGGGGGGTTGGTTTATCAGACAGGGTAGGAAGGGCAGGTTTGCTCCATATATATATATATATAGTATAGGTATATCGTTTAAAATTTGTTGAAAACTTTCTGAGCCATGAAACACATAAAGTTGTGTTGCAGGAAAAGTTAACTTGGCCAAAGTGTACCTTATATACATTATATTTTATTTCGGTCATTGTGTGACCAAAGTTATATATGTATGTACCTAAACATTAGCGGCGTGTGAAATGGCACTTGAAAGAACTAACATTCGTACACATCCGTGCAAACATTTATATATCATTTTAAAGTTACCAGTTTATTATATACACACACATATACATTATGTGCGTACGCAGTAACATACACACTTATGTATATAGATAAACAAAGATAGAAATAGAGTTTAGTAAGTTTAAGGGTTCAATTGACCGAGATTAGAAACACAGTTTTGTACAAATGAGTGCAATTGAGTGAAATCGGAATAAAGTTTCGAGGAGAAAGCGTTAATTTGCAGTCGATTTAGTTTGTGCGCGTTTTGAAAATGATATAGGTACACAGACACAGTGCTGCTGCACGAGTTGTGTTATTATTATTGTAATATTCAGAAGCATTTGGATATGCCAGACCCCTTTCACGAATTTCAGGAGTTTCAGCTCGTTTCCGCCTGTCTGAAACGTTGTATTCACATTGTACATACATACATACATACATACATACATACATACATCCTCTGTCATTTGCAATATTATTATTTATTATATACCTATGTATATGTGTGTTGATCGTTCATATCATATTTGTATTCCTATCCACTATCTATACAATCGTTCTTACCCTTTTTCTCGTATAAACATTTATTTTATCAATTTTTTATATGTTTTTAAAATAAATTACTATTTATATTAGATATTTTTGCATTACACACACACATTCGCGTACATACATACATACATACATACATACATACGTACGTACGTACGTATATAGCAAATTAATTAATTTTAAAAACTTGTTTCTAAGGGCACATTTTATGAAAAGCACATTGTAAATTTTCATCCTGAAAGTAATTAAGGGATGAAAAACAGTCTTAATATTTAATTTTCATGTCGCTGCTGATGTTTGGAAAATTGTATTTTCTAATGGAAAATGTTGAAATTAATTTCCAGAATTGAACGACAACTTTTTGAAACATATATATACATACATACATACGTAGATTCTTTTCAATTTATATTTTCTCTTTTAATATTTAATTAGAAACCAAAAACCAGAGTGTAACTGTATTTTAAAATGCATTACACCCCTCACATTTAACAATTGAACAATTATCTCTATAGTTACCTATGGCCCAAACCGCGTGTCTCTGTTATCGGCCAAATGTTTCGTGTCTCCATTGGATTGGACAATGTTTTTCGTTAAGGACCCCACAAGAGAATATTCCAAAACTTTACCAATTAGACACATATTTAAATAAAATACACATTGCTTATTATTACATTTTAGATATTATCCCAAAACCCTTTTTGTTCCATCATAACCTCACATACAGCCCCCTCTCACGTCACCACTAAACAGTATATTACAAACAAAACTGCACTAAACATACACACATACAAATAAATGAAATTTAACATTTTTAATAGGTAACATCGATGCATCTATTCGATAGTAATATATTTCTACGTATTTTGTGTTCACAGCATCTTTTATATTCTCACAAAGTATGTATCATCAAGCACTGTATTATATTCAAATTAATTGCCTCACGCTTTCCGTGGAACTTTTCGTTTTTTTTTCTCCCCCTCCCCCACCGTTCCTATCTTTCGTTGACTGTGCTGATTAAAAAGAAAAAAAGAGGTGAATTGTTTACGAGTTTCATTTATTTTTGCTGTTTTCTTATTCAAAAACACCTGCAGCATGCACTGGACTTTCTTATAATATACGTACTAGACGTTATATTGTTTAGATATAATTAAAATACTAGTTTTTACATATATTCACGACGTTTTTAACTTTTAAATAGCGACGTGTTATATTGCCGAAGAAAGTACAATACTTATTACTTTGTATATAAAAAAGTAATTAATTTAAAACGGAAGACTTGGCGGCGAATGTAATAACTAACTTGGCGGCGACGTCCTGTTCATTAGCGGCCATATGAAATCAACGCCGGCCTTGATGCATCAGTTGTGTATTCGTATTTAACTCTGACTTGGAAATATCAACCAATCACGATGCAGGACAAGAAGCGTATATAAGAAAATGTTTAAATTTGCAAATTGAGTGTATCTAAGCAACGGATATAATTTTAAATGGTAATTGTATGAATATTAACGTATATAAATGATGCTTAACCTATTTAATATAGATAATTTGGTAATAAACTTTAGTTTATGTTCATTCCGGTTAGGTAGAAATAGTTATTTACGTAGTATCCCTTTAATAAAAGTGTGTACTGGTCTCTCATCAATATATTCCTAAGCGACGTGTGATGTTTCGTTGCTGGCTTGCTAGTAGCTACATACATACATACATTCATTTCTAACGAACACTCAAAACTAGCGATATATTAAATGAAACACTTTCAAGATTGGGCTTTTTTTCTTACGTCTCTGCACACAGCGCGTGAAATATTAATGCAATATATTTTATAGCCTCAACTTCAGAGTTATTACATCTCGCTGTGGTTTTAATATATTCACTGTGTGTGTGTTAGAAGTGGGAGTGGCTTACCTACTCTCTACTCGCGACATTACTTACCCACACAAACACATAACAGATTTTATTATTTACTATACTTAATACCTATATGCATTTACTTAAGGTACGAAATAATTAATTAATTTCCCATCTAACTTATACGTTAACCCAGTGAAGAAATGCTTAAACATTTTATAAGATACTTACTCTGAAACCGAACGGTTTACAATAAAACAAGGCAAGAACACAACGGTATATATCGTTCATAAATACTAAATGAAACCCAACACACACGATATTTAAACTTTATTCCTCCAACCGCTCAAATTATTCACACACCTACACTGTGGCTCGCACTAGACCTACTTATACGTTTACCAGATACGACATATATGCGATTTTCTCGTAATTAGTAACACTTTTTAAAGCGACTCTTCAATTAAAATATTAATATCTTTCAATTACGATATACAATTGAGAAAAAGCTAAAAAAAAAAACAAACATCGGGGAACATAGTTTTTATACAAGAATCGAGTATAGAGGAAACATGTTTAAAAACTTATACCATCTTAAGTGTTGGTAGCATTTTATTCCACCTTTGGGATTATCACCCCCACACCCCGCCCCTTTACCGTAGAGCGTCGCTCAGCGGCCTAACTTACTTTTAATACCTACAGGGATACTTTACGACACTAAAGATAGTTAGACAGCGGCTCTACCGACCGCAAACCGAGATGATTCGGTTTCAACTTTGTTTTATACAAAGAAAGACGACGGAATGCTTTTTGTCACATTTCATATATTGTGTTAGCGAACTTTTTTTTATATATACATATATACATACAATACGCATACATACATACATACATACATACATACATAGACTCATGTTACACATATATTCAATTACTTTGATAAATACATATTTCTAGAAACAATACATCTTTGTTTCATTTTAAATTCATTTCGATTGGTTACTGGACAAAAATGTCTATATTTTTCATTCTCTTTGTACGCGTAAACTATGTTAGATATGTTGATAAAAAAAATAATATATATATATATATATATATATATATATATATATATATATATACATATATGAATATTCGTAAATAAATATTTTATATTGACAAATACAAGAGGCGTTTTTTTATTTTTTTTTTTTTTTAATAATTATTATTTCTGAAGTCAAATATGTTTCTGGGGATTTTTTTGAAAATACATACATATGTCTATATAAGGAATAGTATTATTTTGATTGTTATACCTATAGAGTTCTTAGTCAATTAGTAGTGACGTGATGTGTGTATGTACCTATATATAGTTAAGGATGTAGTAAAATGTGAATTGGTGTCGCATGGCTGAAAGTTAGTTTCGATATCGGAACAGATATCTTTCAGGGACTGAAAGTGTAATGAGCGGACGTGCAGGTCCTGCTGACTGCGCTGAAGCGATAAGCGAAAACTGTAGACGCCGTAAAAGTCAAAAAGTTTGTTCCGGTTGCGAAGGAAAGAAGCTAAACAGGACAGGACAGTTGCCAGCACCGAATATTCTTGTAATATACTTGAGGAAATATAACATTTTTAGAGACAATATTTTCGACTAAATTGTTGCTGCGTTTTTTCCCTTTTTTTTTTTATCCATCCCCGACTAAATCCGATTACGTATTGCGCAGATTTAAAATATTCCGAACTGTGTTCTGGAACAGTTTTTAAATTTCATTTAAGTAGAAACGCGATTTATTAAAATAATATTCTACTCTCGAGGCCAGTCTCTAGAGAGGCTTTGCCATATATGTATGTATGTCTGTCCGGTAGATAAAATTGTTAAAACCCCGAGTGGTCACTTGCTAAACTGTCTGATAACTTTTCAAACAAAACTGGACAATGCATTTTTATTCCTTGTCTAGTACACAAATCAAATCAAATAAATAAAAAAAAAATTGCATCTATTCCAATATTTTCTTATTAAATATCGCGATCCCATCGATAAATCAACGTCACCACCAATGACACGTCCAGTGATGGCCACCAGGGTGGACACTATCGTTTTATTAACAAATAAATCACTAAAACTCTGTAGTTATATACCATATATATATATATATATATATATATATATATATATATATATATATATATATATATATATATATATATATATATATATATATATATATGACAGTAGTTGATAGATGTTGGTCCATTGTTGCCACTACAAGAAACCAATAATTTTCCGATTTCTTCGCGGTGTTACCTCTCCTCCCCCCCCCCTTCCACCCCACGGCCAGGCACAAGAAGAGAGTGTAAGACGCGAGAATTTATGACCATATTTTGTAAAGCAGCCGTTCTAAATCGGGGGACAATATACATGCAAAGCAGGGTATAAAAATCAACATTTTGTTTCTTTTTTACTGTCAATATTCATGCGAAAATATTTAAAAAAAATCATTTTTAATATTAAAAACTATGGTTAGATTTTTTTTCCAATTAAGTAAAAGTGTAAAAAACTTCGTTTCCAATAAGTAATTACGGAATAGTCGCATAAAAATATATGCATTTTTTTTCGAGCCAGTATTTAATTAAAAACTTTTGTTTAATTGGACTATGTAATAATTTGATTAACAGAGTGGGTGAAATAAGAAACAATTTCCGTGATTTTGTGCGGAATTAAAGTATGAAAATTCTAATCACGTTATTAGTGTTAAACAAAGGCACTATCGCTAGGGAATGGTGTAGTAACACAGAGGGCGGTGCTTGGGTTGCACCAGCAGAGTCGATTTGTAATCCGGTTTGCCGGACACCGGAGCTATGGGATTCAAACCGAAACTAGTTTCATTGTGGCGCGCCGAATTGCATTATCTATCTTAAAATGGAATAGACATTTTTGTTTGTCACCAATTAAGGACGTAATTGACCGTTTAGCTAGTTATTACGCTCAGGTTTGCCCACAATGGCAGCCAGAGAGTTAACATTTGAATTGTGGTAGATTATACATATATATATATATATATATATATATATAATATATATATATATATATATATATATATATATATATATATATATATATATATATATATATATATATATATAATATATATATATATATATATATATATATATATATATATATAATATATATATATATATATATATATATATATATATATATATATATATATATATATATATATATATATATAGTATAGTTTTAGCATATTATAACTGTAGGTACTGTAAATGGTTGTGGGAACGATGTATACATTTCCATTATACAAGTAAACGTATACACATGTAAGGTGTAGGCTTGTCCTTTATATAGTTGCGGTTCTGAATGCTACTAGCCCTGTTTACACAGACCTATATTTGTACTTGATGTTACAAGATTAAACCATGTACAAATTTACATGCCCCTCACGTTACTACTATTTTTTAAATAAAATCACTACTAGATTTCTACATAAAACATCTCTGACGTCAACTTAGAGGTTGTGCTGTATAAATGTAATTGAATTTTTATTAAAATCATTTATTAATTAAAACTGGGTGACGTCACACCGTTTCCCGACAATTTAGGATGTGATCATCAATGTAATTCATTTAAAAAACACAATACAAAGTAATTCTTTCGTTAAAATCAAACATGATTTGAACCGCAGTGATTAATTCTTTTGTTATATGTCAAAATGCGAAATTAATATTTCCTTTGTACTAATAATTGGACAGACCGATCAATTGTTTTTTTTTTAAATATATCTCAAAAATATTAATGTATATATTGAAATAGTGATTATTTATTCGGTGAATAAAAATCTCGAAACAAACAAACAAAAACAATAAATATTTCCAACGAGAGATGCGATAAAAAAATGTGGTGTTGCTCCGAAATTTAAAACAACCATAAATAAAAACAGTTGCACTGAAAATTGGAATGAAATGTAAAAACAAAAAATACTCTCACACACACACACATACGCACAATAATGGATTGCTGAAAATAGTTTACAAAATTCCTTTGGCATATTTTTCATTTAAAAACATATAAAATGTTTAGTATCGTAAATAAAAATGTTGGGAGCCACAGTTGTCTTAGCGTTTATAAATATTTCATTACAGGTAGGTATAGGTCCTTTAATTATCATATAGAATAATATAATACAAAACCTCGTTTGATCTCTAAAATAACTGCTGGGTAGAAACATTTAGTTATGTATGTACTACATACATACAACGGCCCTAATTTCGAATAGTTCTGATTCGTCCCTGCAATAATCTATAAGGGCTTTGATAGTGTCATAGTCGCATGTATTATTATAGACTGATGATATACCCTCAGGTTGGTAAAATGGATATGTCGCATAGTTCATGTAAACTATATATTATACACTAGCAGCACCTCTACAACTTGCTTATTGATTTTGTGTTGTACACCCCTGCGACTGTCTACCTGTCCTACCTTTAGGTAGGTACTCAGCCCCCCAACCCCCCACTGTCAACCTATCTTTGTGTAGCTATATCTGATGTCTGGGAGAAGAAAATCTATGCCAGTTAAAAAAGCTTCCATTTGTAAGGCTACACGCGTTTTTTTCTTCTATGTTGATATTCGCTGTTGTAAGGGTCACATTTTCATATACCTACAACTTTGGTGATAATTTCCTGTCTTTTGATTGGCTGGCTTGATACGCCCATCGATTGTTGATGAATCGCGGTCGCCCGAGGTTATATAAGCAAGTGATTGTTGGAGCAACAATTCAGTTGACGCTCGGATACTGTCAACGAACTATCTCTTATTATGCTTCCCCCTCAACACACACACACACGTAATTCTTTAGGTAAACAAGATTTATAAATTGCGAAGCATTTAAAATAAACTACTACTGAAGGTTAGACATTCCATTAACCTGTCATTATTTTTATTCCACTATAGTATAGTATCAAGTAACCAAAGTATATATATTTTTTATTTATTTAGCTTTATAAATGGGGACACTGTATAATTTTCGTTTGTTTTACATACATATAGAACTGCAATGCGTATTATTTAGTTACATATTATTTAGTTTTCTCGTAAATAAAATGGTATAAGTTGGTTTTTGCGGGGAAGCTATAAAGGCATTCATTCATAGAAATCAGATTAGCGGCATCAATTATCCGGCGATCACAGCGCTAAAGTTTGGTCGGAATTTGCATTATTCTTCGAGCACTTCTTTCAAAGTCGCGCCGTTTTATTCGCACAATCAATAACACTAAAAGCAAATTCAAATTCGCCGAGCAGGTCATGAATTTGGCCAAAAGTTCAAGCGACTGAGCTTTGGCAGACGAGAAAAGTTTAGAAATTAAACTACGGCAGGTTACCTATAGAGGGGGTGGGGTGGGGGAAGTGAGTGCCATATTATACGTTAGTAAATATACGCCTTGTTCTATAGCAGCCATCTCAGTACCTATATACGTACATAAGTCAAGTGATATTTACAATGTAACAAACATATTTGCCTACCAACGGATAATTAAAAAAGTTTAGTTAATTTTACGAGAGACGAATGTTGTTTGCCAGCCACGGCCACCAATACGCGTCAGGCCACAGATGCGACCTTTTATTGGCACTGTTTATTATGCAACGCTTATAAATGCAACAGACGCAAAGTGCATTTTGCAATAAAGATGCTTGCATAGGTTTTCACTGTAATAATTAATGGAAGGCCATGAATACACAGGGAGGCGTGGCTTATTTAGTACAGCATAGAAAGTAATAAAATTCTGTTCACATTCCCCACTCGACTTGTCAATCTTTATTATATGTACATAAACGCAGCATAACTCTACGAATAATTGACTACATTTTAAGCTTTAAGCTTAATTATGTTATATATACAAACAAACACCAAGGTATGTACAAATACATGGCGCGTGCTAACGAACGTTTAACAAAAAGTGTTCAAATAAACTGTAGATGCACGTCTTTAGGAGTATTAGGGACATTTTTTTTTTTTTGCTGTTGAGCGATTAAATTTAATAATATAGAAACATCAAGCATAGAGCTTAAGACTGGTAATTAAATAGCGGAATTAGGAAGTGGGCGGGCGAGTGGCGACAGCCAGTGGCGCCCAAACAATTTTTAACACGTGTTTGCAGCACACAGAAGTGGCAAGATTAGCTCGCAACTAAATGTATGCAAATTTATTTTACTAGCAAGTTGAAATTAAGTAATTTCCTCGTTTATATCTAGATTACCAACCTTACAGACAGAAAATTACTAGTCAGAAATGCACAATTTCAAATGCTAATTGCCATACGAATATTCTTTGATATTTCAGCCTACTAAATTGACTATAAATTCATCCAGAAAGTATAGTTTAACCGTTGAACTTTAAGAATAAAGCACATATGTATACGTTCGCCTTGTTTTTTTATTTGCATACTTAAAGTATTCTTTGAAATTAATAAATCTTTTTCATTTAATTTATGGCTTGCTTTTCGTAATAAAGTTTAGAGCGCTGTTTTAAAAAACGGTTTTGGTGAAACTACGTACTACCTAGATTCAGCAAATATTTGCTTTCTTTCGCTCGACGCACGTCGGTATTATAGTTCGCTGCTCTCGACTGCGTCGAAGATCGATCAACTTGATCGGATATGTAAAACAAGACACTTGAATTGTGCTTTCGTGACGCTTACATCGCTCTCTCTCTCTCTATACCTTTGTTTTACAACGATCAAAGTGCCATTTCACTTGACCATATTATAACTATTTGTATACATAACAAAATATGTTACCTTTTTTATTTCACCTACTTATATTACGTACAGATTTATTACTCTATAGCTTCTTATATTAACTATTACTTCGTATAAGAAAATACAAAATATCAATTCTATTTACATTTATTCTTATACGTATACATACATACATACATACATACATACATACATGCATACATACATACATACATACATACATACATACATACACACATACATGTATGCATGCATGCATGCATGCATACATACATACATACATACATACATACATACACACAGACACGCACAAACACTCATACATACATACACACACACACACACACACACACACATGTATATATGTATGTGTACATACATATATACAAACATACATACATACACACACGCCTACGCACGCCTAGATACACACGTATTCGTATGCACGACACACACACACACACACACACACATACATACATATATACACACGACGAGCAGCGCTAGTGCATCAGGTTCAACAAACAAAACAATCAATCATTTGTATAAATCAGGATTAAAACCTTCCGAAAAGACCGCCCTCATGGCAGCCGCCCCCCCCTTCAAGCCTATGGAAACAACCGAAAACAAATTGCCTACAATTGTTTGAATTAAATTACTATATATACATACATACATACATACATAGACGCTTTGGCCCTTCAACGAGGGAGACGAGGACAACGACGACGACAAACGTAAACGCAAAAAAAGAAACCGGCGACCGCAGAGCACTCCACGGATCAGTTTTTTGGCTTTTGCACCAACAAAAAGCCAAGTAGACAAGGAAAAGATGGCTGCTGGTCAAATTACGTACAAGACCACTAAAAGTCTAATTGCTGGAAAATACCGCCAGCGGTCAAGAGTCAGCTTATTGGAAATATAATAAAGGGTATATACTCTCAAACGTATATATATATATATATATATAACTGATAACACTGCTGGATGGTGGTTACTGGCTACTGCCTGCTGGCCCAGACCCACCGACTAATAATTTCTTCCATTTCAATGACTTTCATGATTCAGGGTTCGCTCGTACTGACTGATTGCATATAATAATCACTAAAGAAATATTATTTAATATTAAAACAATAAGGGTTATTTAAAAAATTAATAATAAACGCTACAAGGAATTTCAATAACTATATGTTCACTAGACACCGTTTTACAACACGTCATCGTTGGCACGTTTTAAACTCGCCCCAAGCATCCTTCCCGTTAACGAGCATACACGCAAATTCCGTCTATGCTTCACAGCAATGTAGAATTTACTTAAAATATGTTTGGTACTTTACTAAATTACTCCAAACCATATATTATTGATTCATTTCCACCAATAACAAAAGTTTAAACAATTAATTGAGTAACATATAAGCAACAAATAGAAAAGAAAATGTTTATGATCCCATAAAAACATTTCGCCATAAAAAACAGCTTAACAAAAAGAAAATTACATGTTTTTAACTTGCAATGAATATAAAATTAGAAATTAAATATGCCTTGTCTAAAAAGTTCAATCTTATAATAGAAAAACGCGTGTTTAGAGGTTTTAAACGCAACGTCTTTGTGTACTAGGGTTGACCGTGAGTGCACGGTCGGTTGCCGCTTAGTAATGTGCACATGCGGGCTCGCCACATAACGAGTGCTTCCCAATCGGCGCGGCGCAGCGCAGCGGTCTATTTGGCAACATATATGCATAGTTGTAACTTTGAGCGTGATTGATCTCTGTTTGTTGGTGGCGTAGACAATCAGTCAGTGACTGACTACACAGCGCGCCTTACTGCTAATGTGATTTCTGCGGTTAACGCGCAAACAACAGAATGAGGGATAACAAATGCTCTGTGCGAAACAAAAGCTATGTTATGTATATACGAGCTGAAGAAGAATGCCGAAAGTCATTTGAGTCGCGCCACCTGTTGAGAACTAGAGATCTATTCATAATTAAGTACATCGTTTTATTTGGAAAATGTAATATTTCGAACCACAGGTTGGGAATCGCTGTGTCTAGACAGTAAAAATATGTAACTGTCAAATTAGGATTTGAGTGAAATGGACGTTCCTTTGAAATGGATTATCATGTACAGATCTATAAATTCAGGATTGATATATTTCAGTGATCACTGAAACTGAAATCCCTCTGTCGGCGGCAGGCCGAAGTGTAATCTCTGCCTGGTTGGTTCGCGAATAGCGACTACATATATATATATATATATGGTCAACTGATCAATTTAATATTGTAAATTCGTAACAGATATCCATTTATGTCGTGTCTCTGTCTGATGACAGAGAAGAACATCGAAAAAAACGGAAGAACAAATCTATATATTATTTTTTTTCTATGTAGTCATCTGTTTATTCAACTGCTGACTGGACCAAGCGTACGATAGGCCATTTGACCCTTTTGTATTTGACAGTAAAATATAGATATCGTTCGTGTATATATATATATATATATAACGTCTGATCAAAAATAATAATAGGGCGTACACGTATTATAATAAAGTCATACTAAGTATATGTGTAATTATCTAACACTACATTGAGTTTGGGTGAAGAAACTCGTAATTAATTCATTAGACAATTAATCTGTACTTGACGAGATTATTGATTCCCTAGCAGTGCCCTCCTATACTAACTACTACCCTTATTTAACTGATTCTTGATTAGAAACACATGTTTCTACTAACAAACTATCATCAAATACACACATACACATACATCCGGTTAACAAACAACTATCCTCAAACACGGTCAAATATTTAACTATGCAAATAATATAATTGCTAAATATCATGCTTCAGTATCCACCATAATATATTGAACCAATTACATATCGCTTAGTGGTCACATAAACCCAGGATCCTGCTTAAATAAATAATATACGACAATAAAACATTAGTAGATACGAGTGTGGCAGCGTTCTATTGCATAGAAAACACATTTCAAACACTTTCTAATTCATTTCAGCCTGGGCATAGCTATGCATAATCCAATTGACCAATCACAGTTGAGCATACAATATTAGAAATCCGCGATCCACGCAAGCCATGAGAGTATAAAACAAATCGTCAATGTGTTTTTTAGTCATTTGATTTCCGAAGCGCGCTCAGGTTAATACCTATAAATGCGAGTATGGAAATCGTATTTTTGTTGTTAGGTTGAATAAATATCGCTCAATTGTTATTGATTTATGGATGCCAATGGAAAGTAGATTGCAATTAGGGTTTTAAATGCGTAATAAGTATTATATGTCACTTATTCATATAAATTTAACAGAGATTTATGACCCGTGTAGCATTGCTTGAACAATAAAATGTTATGAGTTTAAATATAAAAGCTCAAATAGGTAGATAGTTAGGTATATTTTGTTTTACAACTCTGGTATTAATTTGGCAAATGGCATAAAATGCATGACATCATATATCAGCAAATTTACATTTATATTAATAAGAAAACTTTCCTACCCCAGCCAACTTGATATTTATTCATAAATATCACGAGAACTTTCATAAATAGCGCCATAAATTTTATATTTAAACCAAGCTACGAAACAAATTCACTTGATTATATCCAGATGTACCTTGATTTTTTTATTATTTTTTTGTTCTTGTTATGGTAATATTTCGGGTTTAATTTTTGTATTACTACAAAAGAAATAAGAACAACATTTTATAGGGGCCATTAGGACTACTGTTAATTAGGTGTGACAAAACCAGTGGTCCGCATCGTTGATTTTGAGTACCGCAGTTTTTTTTTCTTTTCTTTAACGATTGTCATTTGTCTTTTTGCCAAATCCGGAAGTACATTAAGTCAACTAGAACATCTAACAAATATATATATATATATATATATATATACGTGATGTACGATTTATTATTTTCTAAATACATTTCCGGAAGTATAAAATATTAATAAATCTAAGTGGATTGTTTATAAATATATGTTTTTATTTTATTTTTCTATATAAAATTCTTAGAATCAATTTGGAAATTAAATAAAATTCTCACATCGAAAACCTATTTTCTAAAAGCGCGTATTCTTTGAAGTCAAAGCTGCAGATAAATAAATAAATAAATAAAAAAAAAAGACAGTTAAATAGAAAACGGAAAAAGTCGTTCCGCGAGATATTCGATAAATAAAATAAAAAATCGGCCAGCATCAGTAATCCAATTCACCCCCGCGAGTTGTATTCGATTTGACGCACGTATCCGTACAATTCGAGCGCTGTTATTTTCATGTCATTACATTTCAATTTTTTAAATTGATATTTTATTGAATTGCGCTATGGCCATGGATAACCGTGTAGAATCTAAATGGGGGGATATTTGGCGCGGCAGACCGCACTCGGCGGTTGCTATTACCATATGATGCCTCGACATCAGCAGCCCGCTTCTTCCCTGCAACGCCCCGACACACCGCGGCCATGAAATATTGAACCGACACGACTTTCATCATAAATACATGCTTGAATTTACACTGCTTAACTTGTTTTTGAGCTCACTTCATTGTTAAATAATGTAAAACTTGCCTATATTTATCGTTAGGGACACGCGCAAATAAGCTGCCTTAACGCATGTAACCATAAAAACTAAATAATGCGCTAATATTTATTGAATATGTTTGTATAGACAATCGCCACATAGCTTAGTGTATACGTAAGCAGTTGTGTGTTCTCTCTGCCGTTCGGTGGTTAGACACACTGAGGTGTGAGCTCTTAAATTTATTAAAGGCAATCAAAATGCCTTAAAGTTTTCATACATGATTTCGTCTTAATGCCTCTAAATATTCAATATAGCGTTGTACTTTGGGATTTATTAGTTAGAAAATTGTTAATTTCTAACTAATAAACTGAAAGCAGTGGTTTTTGTCGCCAAGTTAAAATTAAAACGGCCTTCAAACAAAAACATGCACCGTCTTTTGTTTAGTGTCACAGACTGCTTGATGCTTGCATAATGAAATAAATTAACATATTTTATTTTTATGGATGTCTTTTACAGTTCACGCCCTTACCATCCTCTCTGTTATCGAATTTCCATTAGTGTTTTATTTCGAATAAATAATACGAATCGATATATGTAATAAAAAAAATAAAATAAAAACCACAAATTCTTTAGACGACTATACCTACATTCGGCCAGTTTTCTACCCCTCCCCCGTCACCCACGGAAATATAATAGAGGCATGTTAAGCTCTACTTAAGCTGCTCCTAAGCACCTTTAGGGTGATATTAAATATAAACAATTTATCAACGTCTTAAAATGTATTATTTTTTTTCATTTAAATGATAAATGATTGTATTTATTTAAAGAAAATTTGCATTATTATCGGTTCACTTTAGTGGGAAATACCGTTATGGTCTATAAATATATATATATATATATATATTTGTAGAAAATAATTTATTTTATTTGTTTTCTGGTGAATAAAAAAAAATCGCTAGTACAGGACATTAATTTGCAAGGAAATAAGTAAATAATGACATGAGTTGCGTGAGGGAGGGAGACACAAGCAGCGGCTTAATGTGTATTTGATTACGTCCTATCGAAGTTTTGTCAAGCCAAAACTTCTACACATAAAACAAATGGATTCTATGGTCAGTTCTGCTTTTATTCTTCATATATACAACACATATTATTATATTTATATGTGTTTTTTATGTTTAATACACACGGCACACATGGAATATTTTTATTATACAACCATTTATTATAGAGTAGCTTATAAAATCTATCCTTAACAAGAACATTTAGACGTTTTTCTAAAACCTAGTAGGGAGAATGCAATTTTCTAGATATCTTAAGAAGTTTACAGTTTCACCACAAAATATTCTATCATTCATGAACTTTGGGTCTAAAAGGGGGTCTGGGAGGGGAAAAGTACATGCCAAGTATATACCTTGTAGAGCGAACGGAGGCCGTACATACAACTTACCAAATTAAAGTTTAACATTTGACCGACATTAGGTTAGGGGTGTTCGTGGTGGTGGGGGGGGGGGGGTGACGTCTCTAGCTGTCTTCCGCTTCAATCACTCACCTTTCTTAAACCTGTACACAGACCCGGATTCAGTTAACATTCATGCATACCTATATATATATATATATATATATATATATGTATATATAGATAACATCTAGAAAGTGATTTTGTTATATATATCGCAATCTTATACAAAGAAAATTTCATTTATTTGCGCTGAACAAAAAACCATTCATAGAGTGTTTCCCCCGTTTCACTCCTCGTTTCAAGCTGCTCTCTCTCTCTCTCAATATATATATATATATACAGTTTTCATCTCATCACGCAGCTCAGCTTACAATCAAACAATAGTACGAGCCATGGCACCGTTCGATGTAAATTACCAATTACAAAGCAAACAAAAGCCGTTGTGCCCTCTCCCCTTCTTCAAGCCCCCTGATAGAGAAAAAAAAACGAACAACGGATTCGATTCGTTTTTATTTCTTTCATTGTGATTCTGCAATGGCCACCCAAACAGGAGTGCAGAAGCATTCATTTGCAAGAACGATCATTCGAATAATACACACGTTGTTCTGGTATTAAAAGGGTCTTAAAATCGTAATGATTCAAGGGTTGACTGCGGATTAATTTGCGTTAAGCATCATGGGGTGTCATAAACTGGTGGGATATGTCCGATAAATAGATAATTAAAATATGGTATATGCATTGATGTTTTGTACGTTTATTTTTATTTGTATTATAGCAGTAACAATACGGCTCCTCTTAAGTATTTGACCATCAATGACAGTTGTTTTTAATAATAATAAGAGAGGGTTTTAACATGTATGTATGTATGTATGTATATAGGTATACGTTTTATCGTTGTTGCTTTGGAAGTGTAAGAGGGTGATAATAAACGGTAAAAGCATAAAATAGTGAATTTGAGGTGTGACATCATCGGGGTTACAGATGATAATAATAATAATAATAATTCAAGTCAGAATGATCCATATCATTAGCAACAATAAGGGTTTATTGCCGAGTTGCGCACCATTAAAAACGGTTAATCATGACCAGTAATGAACATAGTTTCTAGTTCGCTAACTTGCCACAGGAAGACGGTGGCGCGCGGAACTTGAAACCCTTACGAGAGAACTTTACTCAATTTTGCATTCTGTGGCCAGGCTAAACTATTCACTAATATTCATTGGCCTTTTTGTTCTAATAGGCGTTAAGTTTCACGTTTAACTAACATCGCCCTTCCCCCCCCCCCTCTTAGACCGCCCTTTGCTTAGTTTCCCTTCTATACTCAATCAAAACATGTGAAATAAACACATATATTAATTCGTTTTAATCAATAACCAATTCAAATACTCGAAAACATCAGCAACAAACAAGACATTTGTGTCACAGATATTGAAAACAAAGAACATTACAAGTGTGTGTTATAGATAGATAAATAGATATATAGCAGTCAGTAGGAGAGACAAACTATTATATAGATATAGATATTTCTATAATTTATTCTGTTCACATTCGCGACTTTGTCATTTCTCGCTGATGTATGAAACAGAAGATAGCAAACTGTGCATCATACATGCACCTATAGCAAATGTAACGTAACGTAACTTACATACATATGGCATGAATAGGGCACTATGTCAGCGCTACTCAATTAGTCAGTGTCTTCAACCAGCCCGCCTCGATCCGTCATTTTTATTCGCGCAGATTTACGCCCGATGGCCAGGTCGTTTCGTCGGCAAGCTTCAAAAAGCTCAACGAAAGAATATCAAATGGCCAAAAGAAATCATATCCAATTGTATTATATTGACTTCACACACACACACACACATATATTACACGCATAGACCTATACACACACACACACATACACACAATGCACACCAAACTCACATACACACACACACACACCAATACACATACACACACACACACACACACAAGCATGCAGGCACGCACGTACAGACGTCATTTGAAAAATAGTCAGAGTCGATTTAGACAAAGGAAAAATGTGTATATCCGTTAAAATTTCGGTCTCGATTTGTTTCATGATTAAGATACTTATTTATTACTTCGTATAAAATAGTAATTTGATAAAACAAAGTCTCGTTTCAAGTCGTTTTTTATTGCAATTGCACATCAATTGTGTAATAGACAATTCCACCACTTGTCTGCATGTATGTATATAACCTATGTATGTATGTATGTATGTATATAACGTATGTATGTATGTATATAACGTATGTATGTATGTAACGTATGTATGTAACGTATGTATGTAACGTTTGTATGTATGTAACGTATGGAAAGGCGTTATTTTCGTAATTCCATCGTAGTTCCGTTTAAAAGACTCGCGCGCTGAATCGATAAGATCGCCCGCTGCACATTTCTTTACATGCGTCAAACCATTTGGCGCGTTCTATCAAATTGGACACGAACTATGACACATATCAGGGGTTGAAATTGATCTCCCCAGGTGAACGAAGCCTCCATCGAAGCCTTAGAGAGAACGGGATAGAAAACATCGTGACTTGGTTCTATACTACTATATATATATATATATATAGTGTTTTATCATTTCCTAAATTTACTACGTGCATTTTAAAACGCATCCGCTAAAAATATTATCCACAAGCAGATATATATATATATATATATATATATATATATATATATATATATATATATATATATATACCAAACACACCCATGCCTTGAACCCCCCTCCTACCCCTTCCGTCCTCTTACCGCATTTACAAACTAACAAATAGCTAAAGTTTAAGGGTACAGACGTTGCCCCACTTAAGGTCATAAATCCCGGTGCACACCGAGTGCACAATAGCGTTAAATGAGTGCAAAGAAATCGAAACTTAGTGCAGTGGAGGTATATTATAGAGAATTGCTTTAGTTGTAAAAGTTAAGTAGCCACCTCTTTCCCAAGCGTTACGTTACGTTCACGTTACGTATACTCTACACGTCGATGTTGGTTTGCGCTATCTGCTTCGAGATCTTTACGTTGATCATGTTTAGAACACACTTTTACAAAAGTTCTTTTGCCGTTTGTTTTTTTTACCAAACATTAACACAAATTGTTTTATTAATAACATATCTAATTAAGTATACTTAAAAATACGAAATGTTTTTTTTAAAAGCACGTCCATTTTTTGATACTATAATTAAGAATATTTATACATACATATACACAATTGTATTGATTGTGAAGCCTTAAATTAGTATTGAGTATATAATAGCTATAATATGTAAAACGATTTGTTTGTAGCGATTTATTTGATCCCAATAAGCATAAGATAAATAGCGACAAGTTGACTTGGTTCGGATTAGCGATGAACAGGCAATCCGACCTTAAGTTGATTGTGTGTGTTTTCACCCAAGTTGGAATAATTACGCACGCTAGTCCGGATTAACTGTCGACACAAAGCGGATTATTAACAAAACATATCGATTCGAATGAAATAACCACAAATATATATATATATATATACATATATATATAGTATAAGTAATATTGCTATGAACTAACAACTATACACGTACTTACGTAGTATTCGAAACTGTGTAACCGCATCATATACGCGGTTTAATATTATAATCCTTTAAGCAAATTGTCGTCATGGATTGCTAAAGCAGCACCCTTGCAAATTTAATATGTATATACGAATGCATAACAACTATTGCGATTTAAACTTAAATTCTAGCAACGTTCGATGGTATCATTTAGGCTTTTTCTTCTTCTTCTTCTTCTGCACTTGTAACTGTCTCAAGTTGCAATGCCACTGCATTCTGCTGCACTGCAATGCGCTGCAGTTGCAGTACCATGAGACACATTTACCTTTTTAAATCGCACACTGCTTTATTCCACTAAACATGAAACGAACGCCCATAAGATTACCACCGCGTCTTGACAACAATTCACGAAAGTTCATTTTACATTTTACAATTGTGTTAAACTTTCAAAAATTACAGTCTTATTTCTTTCATTTTGAATATAATTACTTTTGTTGTAACAACAGCCGTTTCGGAAACAACAAAAAAGAAATGACAAAAATATGACAACAGTACCTACTAAACATGCACTTCCGGTTTCAATATTCTTTTCAAAAAAGTGTTTTTCCATTCATACTTTACACACACACACAGCGACACACACACACACACAGCGACACACACACACACAGTGACACACACACACACACACAGCGACACACACACACAAACAGAAAGAGAGAGAAATAATTCCAAAAATACTCGATATATTTTATGATTATACAATGTTTACTTATTACTACGTATAAGAAAATAAAACGTAATCTATAGTTGTATTTTAGGGTAATAATAAGAGCAGCCAAGAATCGCGATATATAAATATAAGTAATGATACACACAGACACACACATATTTGTATATATATCATCACAGTGTTTGTAAAACAGTTTTGTAGTGTTTCACGCTGAGCGTTTACGAGATGGCATTTTGCATACGCCGAGCTTTGTTTATGGAAAGCTCGTCGGGGACACACACACACACACACACACAATGGGCTTGCTTTTTGTGCCAAAGTGCCAAAACATTCAAACAACTGTTGCCCACTATAAATACCCTACACCCAACAACTCAGAGACACCTATATTATAACTAATGCCATGTCTTTTTTTTTTAAAAAGAAATACCAAAATTAAACTAATTTAAACAAAAAATAAACTGCCACTTTCTAAAAACATTTCTTAACGCATCGCACGTATTTCGAAAATAAGTAACAAAAAGTTTAGTCAATTTTCTGAAACATATTGTGTACTCTGCAATATAATGTAGAGGCGTTTCAGGATTACTGAAAGTTTTATGAAGTTGTGGAGGGATAGGAGGGGGGGGGTGGGGGAGGCTGAAAAGTAAATTGCCACCAAATTACCAAGTGTCGCCCGCCCCAACCATGATTGTATTGCCGAAATTTAAACTAACACATTTTACTAAATTGTTTCCGCGGTCGACTATATTTTATAAACATATTAACTCTAACCCAGATCAGAAAGCAGCTTTTATTATACCATAGCTATACATTTAAATCTCTCTAGTAATAGTAGTTTAACAAACAAATCTATTAACTACTTATACACATATATACTATACAAAATAACAAACACACGTATGTATGTATGTATGTATGTACATACATACGTCTATCTATATTTGAATAATTGATTTAATGTTTGTTGTTTCCATGTATGAGTCTAATAACTGTTTTTATCCTAGGGAAATTACATATTGTCCCCAGATCGATATATGGTGTGATTAAAGTCAATATATACACATTTGGAACACATTATTATTATCGTTATATGTATATAATATACTACTGTCCTTTGTTTCATTATTTTGTTAAAGTAAATATATAGAAATAGATTAAATATATCGTATATGATTGCTATTATTTTTATTATAATAATAAGGGTATAGAGCTATATAATAGGGCATAATATGAGGTCTTCTCCGCAACAACATGTGTGGTGAAATACACTAAAAAAAATAAAAACTTTTATTCTATATGTGCTTAGAGTGACACGCTCACTGTGGCTTACTAACTGACCAATAAGCGCACAGCTGCTTAAACATTAAGTAACCTGTGTGAGAAAAGTCGCGGTCGTTGTTTAAGTTGGCGGAAAGTGACTAGGGTCTAGCCGCCAACAAGTTATTATGTATGTATAGTAACAAGCTATAAAGTATATACAAGTATATATATATATATATATATATATATATATATTATATATATATATATATATATATATATATATATATGTATATACGTAGTACAAATATTCTATAATGGATCTATTCAGAAATAAATGTTTTCATTGGACAAACAAGCATTGAAAGCACACGTATATACTACGTGGTGCATGTCTTTGAACGAACGAATAAACAGTTTGATGCTCAGATAAGGATTATTTTTCATTTTATAAATTTTATTGCAACGTATCTCTGTCAGACAACATATTTTATTTGGTTTATTTTTCGTGCATCAGCAAACCAACTGGCTGCTGCTGCTGCTAGTTGTTTAAAATATTCATATTTACATTACTATAATATGTATTTTTATTTCGTTATCTTTTATACATTTATAATCAATCGATCGATATTGTGCAGCAACGAAAGATATTTTTATTTCAAAATAAATTCATTTAATCACCTTTTAGATTTCAATCACACACACACACAAATGAAGTAGTTAAAATGCAATTTCTTGGTTACGGTTTATTAGGTAAAATTTATCTATAACAAATTACCGGCGAGGGCGGAATATTTTTAATCTAAAATTAGAAAATAATCGTCGGGGTAATCACGCCAAAGAGGGAGGGGTGGGGGCTGCCGCGTAATAAGAAAGCTGCGCGCTTACAAAGCACATGATTACTGCTTGGCCTACACTGTTTAGTATCACCCCGTATAATAATAGCCTATACATGGCTGATACATCTATTTATCGAGCCTCAAGGGTCGTATACAGACCGGGGGCTTTTGCTACGACGACGACGACGACGACGCGGGCTTTTCACAGTCAACTGTTGTGTAGCTGTGTGCCATGCATGCATAGCTATATAGGGCCAAAGTCATTTATTTTAAGGACATGTGAGTAAGAGGTATAGACGTAGGGGGGCGGACAGGAAAGGAGGGGGCTGGTTGAGGCTTAAATAAAGGTGCACTATGCGTATCATTTGAGGTATTTAAAATAAAACTTTAGATTGTTAGGGTGTAGTGATTTTTGAATAATTTCACTTTTCAAGTTTTGCTGAAAAAGACCTTAGAAACAAACGGATGAAAAGTGCTTTAAAGTTCGTTTTACAACAATTAACAATACCAATTTGATAATGATTCCCTAGATAATTAGTAGAAAGTCTAGAATTCGCCGGCAACAGAGAAGTGTAAACTTTTGAAACATGTCAAGTTGTCGCTTAAAGCACTCAATGAATTCATCTTAAGCGCGCACGAAAAGCTGGCGAAAGCTTTGTCCTCGCACCGCTGACAGATCAATGGTTGAAATATTACCACAAGCGGCGGCGTGGGGCTGCAGCTAGCGCCGTGCCCCACCGGGGGGGAGCACGCATTATGGTAAATTAATTAAATTGGAACAAAAGTTTCGGGTTAAGATGAATTTGTTATTTTAATAAATGGATCACGCGGAATAAAAATGTTCAAAGCTGCGCTACTATGGGAAGGTGGTGGTGGTGGTGGTGATGATGATGATGATGATGGCATGTTATTATACCGGAAGTGCTTTTAATGGCAAACCAGCGCGCTTTTCAAAATAAGATTAATGTATTTATTACTATAACACACAGAGATTCTTCTTGTTGCTTGCTAAATTAATTTTGTTAAACAATTCTTCATAGACACACATACACACACACATACATACATACATACACACATACATACACACACACACACACACACACACACACACACACACACACACACACACACACACACACACAAACACACACACAAACACATTTGAAGTATTTTTCAATAAATAATTATATTATTTCGTATTACGTGGCAAATAAATTATAAACAATTTTTCATTTCATGAAATTCAATGTAATTACATATCAAAGGGTCATGTGTCATATTATCAATTACAATTCTGTTTTATCCGTTAATTCTATTGCGCAGTTCGTATAAAAGGTCATTAATTTAAATTTTACGCATGTCACAATTATTATTTGATACGCAATGTGTGCTTTGTGTATAATGAATATGGAAACAACCTATTAAAACTTAATAATAATTGCGATTTTTGGGTTTAAAATCATATAGGTATATATGGAATGCAGCAAGTTATCAATCATTTATCAGGGGTTGCATAAAAGTTTAAAATGTTATGGAAATATAAAAAAATTGAGACAGCTTCACGAAGTTTTCCTTTCGGGTTACACACCATATCTCTAGTGTTTCAACGTTGGCCAGCCTGGCTCTGGCTGCCGTAAGTCAACACAATGAAATGGAATGAATGTTAAGTCCCTTGTGGGTCCACACTACGTCAAATATTTGTTTTGGTGATATTTGTTGTTATTAAGATGAACGATCTGCTACCATGGACTTACTCCACTAGAATATCTACTCAGTCATACTCGGATTACATTTTATTATTTTTAAAACTTTTAACCAATGCCCAAACTGACAAGTATTGATAACCAAAACGTGTGCAAACGCTACTAATTCGCATACATTAATTTATTAAAAAAATATTTTAGTATCAAAATTAACAAATTAGTAATAATAAAAATGCATATAAACATCCAGTCGTGTATTATTGATTGGTTTATTTAGTCTGTATATTCACTATCTCTTTCTGTGTGTATACCGGTGCTGTTTGCACCCTATAGCACCCTTCCCCCACCCCCCAAACACCCTTTGGTAGAACAGTTTGTTTGATTTATGATTTTGTTCGGTGAATAGCCTATGCTGCCTGCTATAGCCTAGTATAGAGTGTTTGTTAAGTGAAAATGTGTACACAACGTTTATTTGTACTTGTCTTTTTGGTTAATGATGTATTATCCGAAACGAGGGGATGCCAAACGATCCGGAACAACGAACGACAGTGGCGCGTACAGCCCTTTAAATTCACTTACCACAACTCGTAAATATAGGGCCTATACCTTAATATTATTATGTTGCTGATGATGATAATAACACACCGCCAGTTTATAAAGATGTTGTACATAAGCTCCTCCCACCGCGTAGTCAATCACAATTGCTGCAACAATGTGCGAGGGTATAAAAGAACGTTGGCAGTTCGAAAAACGTCAACTGACTCGGAGGCTTGCGACGAGTAAGATATTATATAGTAATTGATGCAATAGGTACACTATGAAAACGGAAATTGAAATTCTTAAGTTTGTATAAGAAAGAAGTTCTTTCCGACGACACTTTGCTTCAATAGGCACTGGTTGACCCGTTATTTTCATGGTATTCGGCCGGAAAATTATAAATCTTTTTTTGCGCTCAGCGGCACACGTCAGCGCAGCTTACTTCTTAACCGTTTCGACCACACCGGATATCCGGCTTAGTAGCACTCGTATGTTATGTTCTATCGCGAAATATTTTGTGTTGAGCAGTATTTTAATTATCAGGTCGTTTTAGTAATGAATATATATTAGATTGTTCCTAATTCATAATTAACGAAATACTTGTTTGTATATACGAAATTAATTACTATTAAAATATTAATAACACAATATATATATATATATATATATATATATATATATATATATATATATATATATATATATATATACACCTATATTATGTTATAACAGCTTTTCATAACTTTAATAGATATTAATTCGAAATTGCAAACGTACCTATACCGAAATATGGATTTATTCTTAAAATAACCATGCATATATATATCGCTGTGTTTAATGATTTCGTGACTAGTTGCAATTTCTGATGTACTAGCAATTAATATTAAACTGAAATATCAGATTTCGGCCATTTTGATTTGACAAATCAGTGACGATCGTTCAACGTGTTATCTGCACTAAGAAATCTTCTTCTATTCGTGTATAAGAAATAATATATCCCATTGAGTTGGCTAGGGAAGTTATATTATATAGTCGCAAGATAACACACATACACAGTCGGGGGAGGGGGGGGGGGAAGAATAGGACAAAAACAAGGGCAGATAATTTATCGACTTACTAAAGCAAGAAAACAGATTTTGCAACTGATGTACGTTGTAAATGGGCCTTTAACCCGTTGCTAGCCAAACTATAACTTAACTTATGACTTGTGTTGGGGGAGGGGGGGTTTTATTCGAATTCACCGTTTAATATCAACAATAGACGTAGTGTAATTCGGTTACCCTTTCGCACACTAATCACGTGGAATGTACATCACAAAGAAGAATAAAAAAAAAGATACATGTCTATAATAAGTGCACAAAGTATAATTGTGCTTGGCGAATGCACAAAACATCCGGTTATACAAAGCAAATAATAGATGACGCGAAATTAGAAAAAAAGATTATCTAGAATGCTGAGCTTGGCAATAAAACTGATTCGTTTAAGCTTTTAAACGAAATGAACTTGTATATGCGTTGTAAAATCAGCAAGTCTCTCTGTATGAATAAAACAACACTAAAATATACCAACGTTTCTTTAAATTTTGCGAAATGAATATGAAACTAGGTGTTGAAAATATCTGCACGTAAAGTTAATTAAAGTAATGTGAACTCAACGCAAAGGTGTCGTAACGAAACATAACGCGTAAGGCCGGATGTAGCGTTGTTGTCCCCCACCCCCCTCTCGCCCCACTCTTTTCACGCCTTTTGGGGTTACAATGTAGGGGAGTCGGAAATACCATTCTCTCAAACTAAAGTAGATTCGTCAACAATTCAACGTATACAAACAGTCAGTCAAACGCTGAAATATTAGCGCAAAGTTAATTCACTTATAAACATAAGTTTTGTGTTTAATATTTCTAGATTTCATGTTTTAATACGTTTGAGTAGCTATGAAGGAGCATCCTTAACAAGAAATCCTATTTATAGTCGCGTATCATGTTTAGTCTAATGAAATTCCGTTGTGTTAATTGAATGTACATGTGTGTGTGTGTGTGTGTGTGTGTGACCTTTGAAGCGATATACTAGGTACCTTTTATAAAATTATAAATTTTCAACCGTTGTCCAACGTTTGTCAATTTACCGATTAAAATTGTTAAACTGTGTGTGTCAACTCGCATCGTTGTGTAATTCGATACATGGCCGCACGGCGGCGTGGCGAGCGGCACAATTAAATTTCGTGCCGGCTCACTCAAACACACACACACACACACACATACACTGTTTGTATATACATATGTGTATATAGAACATCAGGTATTCAAATCATCGCCAGTATACAACAATAACAACAGTGTATATACACTGTTCAAAAATGACTAGCTATGAATGTTTAATTAGAAAAAGTGTCTGCCACGTAATAACATAATATGCCTTTCTGTCGTTCGAGTTGTTATTATTATTATTATTACCTTCGCGACTGTAACCCGATTTTTATCCGCGACACAGTTGTAATAAATTGTTACTTATTTCCGACTGTTGGACAAGATTAATTGCAGAATAAATAACCCATTCCCATTTCTTGTTCTTTCAAAATAACAAATTACCCTAATTGATAGATATTGTGACGTAAATTCCGGTTGAGAACCTCTGAAATGATTCCGCTGAAATACTCGCATCAAATTCCTTCTATCCATTGTTGCATTCTCATTTGATTATTTCGCGCACATATTTCCCAGTATTGCCACCCTATAAAGCACGCTACCCCACTCCCACTGCATTAAATTCAACCTAGTACAAGCTGATCATTTCCACCAGTGATGCATTGTTGCACAAAATGCAACGCAATGTCACATAAGATTTGATTAATTGTTAATAACACTGTGTAGGTTTCAACAGATTAATCATTGACGCTTACATACATACATACGTAGCATACCTGATACAACTCAATCTACAATATTTGACTATACTAACTAAGCTGGCTTTAACGCGTTCTAACTTGAAAACGGCCATATGTATCAAGTTGTACTTGACGCCATTTTAAAGCTTATATTTTTTTCTATATGTGATATAAATTTGAATAAAATCGTAAGTGAATTAAAGGCAATGGTAAACAAATAAGTAATATTTAGTATACTTAACTCGTTTTCGGTTCCGTTCGTTCGAGTACAACTGCTACCTTAGGTATAAGCCCCGCCTTTGACTTTCATATATACTTTTAATACGAAGTAATACAAGAATTGGGAAATTATATTCGTATATGTTTTTAGTAATAAATGATTATTAGGTAGGGTGTAACAGGTGGGGAGAGGGGGTGGGTAGAGGCTTATTATAGCACAAATTGTAATGTGTGGTTTTGGATTAAAACCGTGTCAAATGCAATTATTGACGGTTGGTAATTCTGTAAATATAATTATAGCCGTGTTCATATTAGCATTTAAAATAATAGATTCATTCAACATTACTTTGTAGTCTTATATCGTACATATGTATGGGTTATATTGTGATTTGTTTGAGAAAAGATACAAGGACGTTTAAACTTTAGAGCAAGTAGTCACAATACATTATATATATATATAATATATATATATATATATAGGGTATATAGGGTAGATATACACTTAATATTACGACGAAAGAGAGACGAACATTTTGTCAGTTTTGTCCCCCGAATGATAAATGATTGCCTTTATCCATCGCGTCGTATGGTTTATGGCGGAATGGGGTGCGGTGCGGTGCGGTGCGGTATAGTAGTATGAGAAGGTACCGTTTTTGACAGGCCGCGCTGATGTGATGTTGATATGTATATATGTAACGAAAACGTCATCGCCCATGAAAAATGATAATTTAAGATATACACAAAAGAGGACGAACGAGAAATATTATTACGTTTCGAAAGCGCGTGCAGATTCTTTTCAAATGTCACTTTTAGCAAACGAACAATGATATCACATAATACCTACGTTAAGACAAATATATATATATATAGTATATAATAAAATCACTGTTTTTAATATACATTCTTTAATATATTTTTTTCTCGAATTATTATTTTTATATGAATTCAAATGCAAAATGGTCATATTTTAGTTATTTTATTTTCATAATTTGATTGTTATTTTAAGAGATATTTTCCAGCAATATTTTTTTCTAAATTCAACTATATTTGTTTGGGTTCGTATATTTACACAGACACACACACACACATGCGCGCGCCTTATATGTATTTGTTATAGTAACAGTAAAACACATATTTACTAAGGATTCCAATCTTGTCGATTTTTCCCTTCCATCTCATTCGCTTTCCTTTTATCTCTGTCACATCTGTTCCATACACCATGTCCGGTCGTAACATATTTGTTTCGCACTATTACTATTTTTATTTCGTTATAACAATTATTGCTGTGACGTTTAGAAGATTGATGATCAATTTTATTTATTAACTCCCCGATTATGATTAGTACCTATCAGAAACACCACATCGTTATACTATATATGTTACATACATACATATACGAAAGAAATAATCTTACAGATGAACTTTTAGAGCAGTAAAAAAGAAAGAAAAGAACAGTATTGCTTTCGTAATCCATAAAATAAACAACACAAAAGAATAATTCAATAGCAGCAGTAAATTTCAGACGTATTTAGGCCCTAGGCTACTTTATCTAATGAAAAACCAAACTTGCAATCTGTTTCCTGTATTTGCAATGTAAAATACTTACTAAAGATTTATTATTAGAACTTGTTTAAATTATACATACATACTCGGATCATTGATTGTTTATTAAACAATTTTTAAATATTTGTTATTGGTACTTAAATATTGATTCAAGAAGAATTACAATGATTAATATTAGGGTATCCATAACGGAGCCAGTGCCTATATATTCTTAATTAAAACATGTCAGATTCTCGTTTATTTCTATAGTGAATTTATATATACAATACACCGTGTGCATTGTTCACGATTTATAACACTTGGATGTCAGTCAGTGGGCTCTTGGTGCGGAGTCGTGTGCCCTGCGGAGGGAGTGGGGGGGATTTGAATTTGCATGAAATATTCTGCATTCATTTGTTCCCCCCTCCACCGAATATATATATATATATATGAACAAGTCGATCGATTGAACGCGATGTCTGGGTTATTGTTACACACTTTGCAATGAATTTCATTTTCACATTTCCAATCTGTGATGATGTGATGTATCCAATCCCCACTGTTAGTGCGCGTGTGCACGTGCATTCATTCGTTTGACTATATTTGAAATTCATATGTACTCTAATTGTATTATTAAAACTATGGTGATGGGAATTTTGATCCGTATTAATGACATTTCATAGCCTATTGGGCTTCAATGACTGGAAAATGGGTCATTTGGAATAACCAGAATTGCTTCCTAATATCATATAGTATATACAAGTATATAGGATTAAAATCATTCGGATATAACACATTCTGTATACTGTACTATTAACTTTGATGTTTGCTTATATACTGTTTGGTGATTGGTCGAGCCAAGAGGCGTGTCTTCAATTAGAAGGGTATTTAAGAAAAAGTTTAGAAATTCACCGTTCATTTAACACCTTGTCTATGTATAGTGCAGGTCGATCTCTTTGTATATCAACTACACGCAATTACAAAGTTGAACACAATCTAATATAGTCACCACACAAAAACTAAATATTCTAATTTTTCCAATTATCATTCTTATAATTTCTCCCCCCCCCCTCACCCCTTCATGACCTTTAGGTGCTTTTGTGTTTGGGTTACACCCTTAAAACCACAATTTTTAAAAGGGGGGTGGGGCGGTGCGGTGAGACGGGGCGCACAGGCTTAATATTTCAAATGTAATGTTACTTTTGGGTGTCATTACGTGTAATAGTATGACACGAGTAGAATCTTGTCAGGGCCATTTGTAACAACTCTCCCGTTGCCATGGTGACGTGCTGCACTCTACTTGGAAACAAGTGAAAGTTGGCAGCCGAATGGGGTGGGCTCATGCACCAAGGCAGAGGGTGATGGTGGAGCAGTGGGAAGGGTAATGCCCCCCTAGAGATCGAAACTTCCCTTTGCGAATTGTGGCAAACAATATATTTCACTTAGAACATACGTTTGACTATTGAAAGTTGGTAATAGACTGTCGAAAAAAATATAAAAAATAATGTGTTCTCTAATATGATGTATATACACACACACACACACACATATGTATATATATATATATATAAGAATTAAAACACTCGATAGTCATCAGTGTAGTGACATTGTCACAATCAAACCCCAAAAGGGCCTATACGTAGACGATCAAGTATCTTTTGTGCGCCTAAGGCTATCCAATCAACGCCTCTGAATTTTCTCTTTTGTTACCCTCCAACCCCCCACCCACCCCCAACGCAGGCCTCTGTAACGCTCAAAATTTAATTTAATTCCTAGCATGCGTTGGTTGATGCTTAAACAAGCAACGCATGCAGAGGTGTTACGATTACTCGCTACAGAATAATTGGAATAGTTTGTTCAATTGTTTCTCGGGCTTACTTAGATATTCACACTATGTGGTGTAAGGATTTAGAACTATTGTTTTACTAGGATTAAGGAGCTATCAGACTATATATATATATATACATACATATATAACAGTGTGTGTGTGTGTGTTGCACAGATTGGGGTCTACGAAATTTGACTAATTCGTGTGTCTAGAGCTGATAAAATTTAATTTGATTATTATTAGTTTCTTATACGATGTTATTTTAGCAAAAAAAAAAAAAACGTATGATACAGTCAAGTATTGGCCACACCAGATAGTTTTAATTAATAATTTAATCATATTCAATGTTGGTTTTAATTATAAATATATGCAGGGGTTTAATATAATTATATAGGTACCTATAGGAAATATATGTTTATAATAAATAGTTTATTTGAAAAGGTCTGCTTGTACGTATATGTATTAGTAAAATGAAAGCACAGTGATTTAAGATGAGATGTACCCTTAAGGACAATGATGCTTATCCCAAGAACTTGGAAGTTTAATATATCTAGAGTGGCGGCAGGTTGAGGGTTATACATACATATACAGACACACATGCATATAGGACAGGAAAGGGTCGAAGGTCATGACACAAAGACGATGGACACTAGCGTCGTTTGCGGACGGAAACTCAATTAGCATTATCCTTGTCTCTCACACATACATATATACGTACATTCGCACAACAATCGTAGGATCACATCGTCTGGTGGTTTCGATTTGTACTACATATACTCGTATCTATATATATATATATATATATATATATAGATACCCTTTTCTGTCATTTCTTTCGTAACCCATCTCGTAAATAGCTTTTATAGTTCCTACATGACAGAGAATTTACATTTACCCACAATGCATTGTTATAATTTTGCCCCGTTTTTCTATTTTCTTTATCGCTACAAAAGACGAAAATGGAAATTGTTTTTTTGTGGTATAAGAGTACCAAGTACGTACGTCAGTGCGTCCGTCCGTCCGTCCGGCCAGCCGGCTTGGCAAATCGTTACGATTGCTAAGTGTCTCGATTGTTTAGAGCTTGCTTTGCATATTTCCGAATTATAAGTTTGTTGGTATTTTATTTCTTTTTGGTGGGGTGGGGTGAGGGCGCAAGACAAGGGAACACTGATTGTGTCTGTCTCTATAAATTGTTTAATATAACTCTTTCAAGTCTTAATCTTTGTGGACCTTCACAGCGGGTGACGCAGTTATAACGTTTTATATAGACGAGTGGCTAAAAAATGTATGAACAATTTCTTATATAACCTCGGTATACTTTTTCCTAACGTTTCTATTGGTTGAATGATCCCGCCCCTTAGGTCTAGTTGTGAAAACTATATGTTATTTACAAGAGACTGGTGTTTATTTATCCTGGCCGAAATGCATGAGGGACTTGCCGCCAACTAATATCAACTTTACGGGTGTATTTATATATATATATATGAATGTATATGTATTACAAAAATATATCTATATATACATATGGTATTTCGCCATTAGTAAAATAATAATAATAATTTATATATGTGTGTTTGTAATATTGTCTATATAGGTGTGTGTGTGTGTGTATACACACACACAATATACAGAAGCAATTACGATATGGACATAATCTAAATAGAATCTATAGCTGCTTTATCTATTACTATATAGTGTACTATATTGTAATAGATGTAGATGATTCGCTTTTCTAATGATTAAAATATATATATATATATATATATATATATATATATATATATATATATATATGTGTGTGTGTGTGTGTAGTGTTCCTTGTCTCTTTCCATCTGATGATGTGAATAAACAAGTATATATCGTGTATATATATCATATATCCTAGGGAAACATGATGGTCTTTGAGATCTAACACGGGCATTTCAATGTACCTACCTATAAAAAAAATCAATCAATGCGCGGCCAGTAGTACCAACAACATCTTGAGATCTGAAGTGAGTTGTTAGTGAGGAGACTAGAGCCCCTTAGGCTTACCTACTAACAAGCGGACCCCATAACAAAATGCCTATGGTACTATGACAGAGGAAGGGGGGGGGGGGGGGGTTTGGCAGAGAGGAAGGATAGGAAGCTAACGTTTTACTTATATACATATATATTATAAGTTTGCTTTGTAGGTTTTAGATAGATAGATATATACATGTCAAAATGGTACTATCAATGGTAAAAGCGCTTTTCAACCCAAACACAATATGAATCAAAACAACAATAGAATATACGAATCTATTATAATTATATTATAATGATTTCCTTTGAAAATCTTACTACATCTAGTTTATGTGTGTGTGTGTTTGTACATCTATCAAGTTTCATGTGTGAAACCTGAGAGGAGGATGAGAAGAAGAAGAAGAAGAAGACATTTAGGTACCTCCGTTTGAGTGAAGCTAACATTTCATCGCGTCATTCAACATGCACACACACACAATATTTAACCTAGTTGATAAAAAAAAGTCTATACTAGGTAGATATGCGCGCATATATATATATAAATTGACGTGTTTTTAATTATACCTTATTTGGTGACGTGAAATGGAAAATGAATCAAAAAAAAAATAAAAATTTTTATTATGCCAAAGTTAAAACACCTTTCGTTTCCTTTGTAAACTACGTTTTTTAAAACATATTTTCTTTGAAACACGAATATGTATATATCGGTGTCTGTGTGTGTGTGTGTGTGTGTGTGTGTGTTACAACTAAACCACCGCCAAGTGATATATTATGTACTTATACCTACATACAAAAGAATATTACTGTATAGTAGTGTGATTGTAGATTGTAATAGGGAAAAATATGTTGAAATAATCACTTGATGTGATAACATATATGTATGTATGTAGGTAATATATACAAGTACATACTACCTCTATATACCTATAGATTTATCAATTATTATTTCGCGATTGTACATATACCTATAGTAACATGAAATAAATTATTCCAAATATCTGTTGTGGCTATCACTATCTTATAGATAGGTTAAAATGTCAATTTCGCATTATTTATTCGTATAGGTATGTAGTACATACGATACAAGAAAGTAATAAAAATAGGAAACGCGATTGGCCATCAGTGAAGCTAAGCATGATTTGATTTTCTATATATAAAATGTTCATTTTTATTTATTTCACTGATGCGCATCACTTTTTGCTTGACTGGAATACCTACTACTGTTATCATTTAGTTCGAATTTCCATTCTTCTCCATTCCACTGTTCCGTCCGTGCCCGAAATTTTAATACTTTTTTTAATACGCCGACCGCTTCTTTTATTTTCCTTTACTTATTACTCCCTTCATTATGTTTTATTATTATTCTTTTCCCGTTTTCTTATTTACTTTATACATTTTACAAAATTAAACTAAACATATACGTTTATTAAAATAATGCATACCTATATAAAACATAATAATATACCTAAAAGTTCAGCTTTTAGTAATAAATGTCGAAACCAATGTAGGTAGCAGACATTCCAACGCACTAAAATAATCTTCCGCTTTGATCTACGCTCCAAACAAAGCATTTCAAACACCTCGAAGGTGTTTCAGCTATATAGTGGGTAAGAGGGGTGGGGGGAGGTGTTGTACCTAATTGCAACCCCTTTAATGCTGCACAGGAAAAGAAAATTCACTATACAAAGACTCCACTTTTGTCATTATATTCATACCAACTTTTGTCATTAACGCTCATGTCTGATGACAGTCGGTACTACACTTTATTACCATCATCCAACATTGCGCGGGGTGAAGGGGAGGGGGGGGGGGGCATCAAATTTTTATTTTCTTTTTTTTTTTAATACTCAAAATATTCAAGTTTTAATACAATTTTCGTTGGGATTTCTTAATTACTACAATACTAAATATTTAAGCGTAATTTATGTAATTAAAATAACGCGCGTATTAAATTTAATTATATTATTGGTTTATTAATTCATAAAAATTGTAATTATTTACTTATATAGGTATAGTAAATAATTAAAAATATTTTTATATGATATGTTAAGCTAAGCACACTAATTACCCTATTAATAGCTTAGTTAGCAATATTTACTTTTAAGAAGGTATACGTACCTACTATTTACCCAGCCACCCCTTGTCTAAAGTCTAAGAAGCTCGTAATAATTTTGTGAAGAACTAACTTTGCCGAATTCCCAATTCATTTGCAAGCACTACCTACCTATCTACCCCCGTTACAGATATACATATATATATATATATATATATATATATACATTCTGCTGAATAAACTTAATTATATAGTGTATTCAGCCTGTTGGCCATACGCTTACGTGACAGTTTAAATTCGCCTTTAGAATTGCAAAGACACGCTCTAAAATCTAATAGGCGTTGCACCTTGCGGTTTCAAAATCACTATATATATATATATATATATATATATATATATATATATATATATATATATAATATATATATATATATATATATATATATATATATATATATATATATTCGTAATAAAAACCGCAGATTATTGATAGTAAACACAAAAATGCGAGCACCATTTGCCACCCTAGTTGAATTATTTTTCTATTAGTGGCCCCAATCCGATTGGGGCGCACATGTGGAGCCCTAATCGAAATATAACACCCGCATCATACAGAAATAACGCGCTTTTCCAAATACGTGTCGTTAGAATCGGCCGCTAGGGGTGCTGAGATCGATTCGAATCTGTTATATATGGCAAAACAAAAGATATTTTCTGTAACCGTTATCGCGCGTTTACTACTAAAAATACACCTATTATAAGTGTAATGTATGCAACCAGACAAACACAAATAAAAATTTTAAAAAAAACGATGAAAATCTCTGATGAAATAGTTGTTTATATCCGTAACGAATATTCCCTCCTATGTATGTATGTATGTACTTGTCACATAAATCTTTAACAAAACTTTCCATAAACATATCCATATTTATATGAAAACTTTTCTAATGGAACATAATTATATACAAAGTTTTGTGGACGTAAGTAATATTTGGTTTGGTTATATGTTTGGTATTATCTACACACACACACACACATATATTTATATATATATATATATATATATATATATATATATATATATATATATATATATATATATTTTAGGTATATAAAAAATAATGTGAGTTACAGAAAAGTTTACAATATTATTACGTATGTATATCATTTGTTATACGAATTTCGCACTATAGTAGCTTTCTTTTCGGAATTGTAACAAATCACGTGTTAGCTTATACCTATAATAACACATATCTATACTAAATGATCAATTCGAACTTTGCTTTACGCATAAATAGTTTAAACAATTGCTATTGGTCGATTGGTCCACTCAAAGGGGCGTGCACTAGTTGTGCATATATATATATATAAGAAATTCGCGATATTTCTCTGAGCATTCAGGACGGGGGAGCGCTTGTATACACATACACCAAGACTGATTACTAAATATGAATTAGCGATGTAGGTTGTTTGCAATATAAGAACGTTACACAACTGTATTGTTGTTTAAACGAAACTTTTAACATGTCATTTACTTTAAGTTGTAAATATCTCTAGGACAACCATATTGTTCATATGTTTCAACAACAACAACAAAAGCATTATATTAGCACACAGCGGTACTGGTCATAAATATTACTGCACATACGTATACGGGGTGTTTGCGATACAACAGTGTGTATTAGGAAACAAAATGAAATTGGGATTTATTGAGTTAGTATTTACGATAAACCCATATGTGAGGGGTGGGGGGGAAACGAGAGTTGTATATTAATAACAATTGTCGTTATCGTTAAGAAGTGAACCATATGTTGTCGATATTGTGAACAATAACTCGTATATACATATATATATATATATGTATTTCATATTAAATTCACCTCTAAAATAGCGCTAGCTAGATTTATGTTGAGTCGTATTCGCAAAAATCTATATATTAGTTAAGTTACTAATTGTAGTACTGAACATTGCCGAGTGTTGTCAGCGCCAATTCCCACAGCTGAAATTTACTACCGAAACAATAATAAAATTTATTGTTTTTATGTGCAACCACAAAGTCACCCCCTTCCCCTTCACTCCTCCCCCCTTTTAGCTGCTCCCCTGTCGATAGTCGATCGATCGGTGGGTAAAACAGAACACGCGGGAGGGCTTACGCGGGCCATATTGTGTTTACGTTGTTTTTAATCAAAAATAAAAAATATATAAAAAAAATTCTTTCCTTTCTACACACATACACCGGCACGCATACATCTAGTCACGTGCCCACACACATACACCGCGTCGTTTTTTAAAGAAAAGATCCATGGATAGCACATCAGAGGCTATAGTTAGGTATATACAGCGTCAAACACACGGTATATTATATTCAAGTACAAAGACAGACTGAATTTCTTTTCTGTGCTGTAAAACGGCTCCGGTGCCGTCGAATACAAATCGAAAATTGATTAGATTAACCGGAATCGCTGATGGCGGTGGAGAACAAAGAGGCGAAACGATGATTCTTCACAACTTGTTGTACATAGGCGAGGGGAGGGGGCGGGTAAGGAGAGGCAGTTGTGCTGCGTGAACAAGAAGGGTGGAACGTAATTTATTTTAAATTCAAACAGACGAATATTTATTTATTACGTGGTGACAGTCTGTCCTAGAATATTTCCCTTTTAATACACAATATAAATAATATTCTTCTTTTTTTTGCTTTCTACATATTTATAATATTAGGTGTTATTTTTTATTTCTAATTATTAAAACACTACACAGATTTACCATTCAATTACACTTTAGTAGTGACGTGAGAAGCACACTTGTATTTCTTAATAACATAAAGCCGCGCAAATACATATATATATATATATATATATATATATATATATATATATATATATATATATATATATATATAAAGTAAATACATTTAATTACGTAATAAATGTGTTTATTAGATAAATAAAGTTAACACAGTTAGGACCGCGGCCGAATGTGAAATTAATTCTTTTTGTTTTTTTGTTTTTTTTTTTGAAAATCGATTCTAATACGATATGAACATAAATAAAATATTCTCGTTCGCAAATATTTACACTCCTTCGCTTTCCGCTGTACGTTTTCCATGTGCTTAAGCTCTTAAAGTTCCCTTTGGCAATAAATTCACCTTATAAAGACGCCTATGGAACGTTATACATTTGTTTTAAGAACCTCCAGCAGCTAGCGCAAAGTATCCGAGTCACCGTAGTAAGCAAAAAAAACAAAAGGAATGGGGAAAAAGTTGACAGTCAACCATAGCCGGCTATATACATAATTTCCAGTCGATATAAAAGGACATTTTACGCATTTTTAGCCAGTTTTGTGCCTTTTTACGGCACATTTCACAAGTGCCATATTGAAAAATAGAACTGCGGTTTCGTTTCACCATTATATATATATATACATATATCTATCTACCCATCACCGTGTGCTATGCTATTGCTATTGCTGTTGCTGCGGGTGGAAGGGAAAGGTTTTGATTTAATCTGTGGCCGCCCTCAGCAGAAACCATTCAATCTACATGTATTAGGTGAATCAGGAATTGGGAATTACGTGTTACGGTATTACATGCTCTCGTATATAGGCTTTTTTTTTAATTTGCTTGACGACTAGACATCACATCGCACGCCACTAATAAATTTCAATCAACGCAACGTGTGGTTTTATTGTTAGTTCCTTTGTATTATATTCATGTGATATATACGAAATAAATAATTTCTTATACACTAAACCGAAGCTACGCCAATCAGAAGAGGTTAAACAAAATATGAAAGTCTCTTATGGCTTTGAATTAAAACCTGTTTTTATTAAAGATATACTTGTTGTTTAAATTTCAAAATTCAAATATATATGTAATTTTATGCTCAAAACCACACCTGCTGCTGTTGACCAATAAGAATTGTTTAAATAAAATACAAGAATCGTGTTGAATAGAAACGTATATATATATATATATATATATA
>JADQWA010000368.1:0-66454 GCA_018344505.1 Nebria ingens riversi
TCTTTTCTTAATTTTCCTAAAATTCCTCAACGATTTATAAAATTAATAATATTAACCAATCTTTATTTTATATGGCTGCGGTTAGAAATAGTTCGAAATAATTTAATACCATTTTCTTTTTAATTAAATAATTTTAAAAATCTTAATTATATCTCTCTTCTATAAAATTTAAATCATTGATAATCTTCATAGATAAAATGATTATATTTATTTTATAAAACCTAAAGTCTAATGCTCTCTCCCAAAGTTTACTTCTTCACGAGTGACAATGTTTTAGCAGTAGTCTCGCCTCACTCATTCTAACGAATTAACTACTAAACAAGCAGCGTGCACGGCTGTCATATCCAGTTAGACTAGAGCTAGACTACCCATCTTCAAACAGAGAAAACTGAGACGGTGTCGGTTGTGACAGCGGGTGGTCGCCCGAAGGGCTCTTGACCCCCCTTCAAGTTCATATTATACTCGATTTGTCTTATTGCCCGTCCCACTCTGCTTGTATAGTTTATGAATTATTTGGCTGTGTTAGTAATTTAGCAAAAAAATATTATCAATTATTGATTATTCTTTATTCGAAAATGCGATCGAAAAATTAAAAGAACCTATAAAGGACTTCGAATGGTCTGCAGATAATCGCCTATTTATGCGTTTTATTTTTCTTTTTCGCAAACGGCATAGGTTTATTAGAAACGACATGTTTTGAATGTTTAGTACATTTCGCAATGTAGTAGTAAAACAAATGTAATAAATTCGGACACGTCATAAAAAGCCTACTAACGTGCTAAAATAAATTACTTGTGTCACTTAACAATCCATCTAAACGGGAAAAAAACATCAACAATAACACGAAAATATAACCTTGTTTACGCCCGACGGAATTTTATTTGAGCCTACGACCACAAACGCGATTTCTTTTCACTTCCATTAATTACTTCCATAATTCATCATCCATCTTCTGGTGTCATATCTGCAGATGACTCGTCCAACCCTTCCACAAACGCCCAACCGGACCCGAGTGACCAGTTCAGTTTCGTGTCCCGGGTAACTAAAGCGGTAAAAGGGCGGCGTGACCAGTGGTTAGCGGGAGTTGACCGAGAACAATGTTCTACATGGGGCTGACTCTCAGTCACTCTGCGTATATGCCTATGTGTGTGTGTGTGTGTGTCTGTGTGTATGCATGTGTGTCCTTGTATGTGTGTATATATATTAGAAATGCTCTGCCTGTGTACAACAAACTCACTCAGTGTTTGTTAATTCAGACTAATCTGTTTACATCATCATGTGATGAAACTGTCACTGACGGAAAACTGTTACTGAACCAGTCTACGAAAGAGTTATCATTTCGGGCGTTGGCTGCCCTTTCTGAATAGATACAGTAACTAGCCCAGTTGATAAATGAATTTAAAATTTTAAATAATATAAAAGGATAAAAGGTACGAAAAGTCCATTCGTAAATGATTAAAGTGGAAGTTACTGCTAGATAAATATACGTTTGACATCAGTAAAAGTAAATACAAATTATTTTCTACCTGCGTACGAGAATATATTGAAAATTTAATTCGCTCTCCTTCTTTGTGGGAAAAAATCCACTACCGACTCGACGCTTATCCATTTTAAACGCAAATAAATTGGGGCAAACGTAATTCGGATTGGCTAAATTATTAATTGGAGATCGGTGTTTAATCCAGGATCTTAAATTTTTAAGTGTTCTTGCGCGTCAGCATCGAAAGCAGACAAAAAAAAATTCAAAATAATATTTCAATATGAGACAATTCTACATTGAAATTGTTAATTAAATTTGTTTGAATATTAATTTATAGAAAAAGGTGTGAAGATATTACAACCATAAAATCAAATTAGAATTGTAAATGAACGATATTTAGCCACGAAATGAACTTACAAACGTCACCAACTAACTTTATGCAGAAACGCGTGCGCGAAATCACTTGTACTTTATTACCAACAAATAAATCGTAAAACCTCAAACCGCACATACAAACGTCACGCACTCGCATTGCTTTGTTTGTGGTAAAACGACGCACGCATTCAATGTTCTTTATAGGGCGCCGCTACATTTCGCAGGTATACTTATACGAACACAGAGACAACTTCATTGAAATCTTTGCGTCCCTAGCTATACTATACCTAGATGGTATACTACTATCATACTGTTTAATCACCAGTTTTATGATAGTAGTACCTATATGCTACATGACCACTACACAAAACGATCCAACGTTCACATGTTCTTGTGATTGAGGAAGCATATAGAGTACAGGAAACAAGGCGATACTGTATCCGGTATATACTATGGAGACTTTGACCGTATTTATGCTCATACAACAAGTACGTCGTGGTGCTTTGAGTTGAATTGCACGTATGAGGATTTGTTCTTTTGTATTTTGCATAATATACGTGAGTCATATATGTTATTAATAATATATGTTTTGTAAAAAACTACCTCAAGGTAGCATGGCTATTGGTTTAGTTTAGGAAATGTTGTAATCGATAGTTTTAGTCACGCATTGTACTATATTACATATATGAGAGTGATACAACTAATACATTTAAAATTAAAGTTTAAAATTTGTAGTACTACAAGAACAAAGAGAGTTTATTGTCAGATTTCCAAAGAAAACATATGTATTTCAGATATTAAATGTTGGATTTTATAGTAGTATAAAGAAAATATCATTATTCATTACATATTATTAAAAATTATTATGAACGGGCATTTTTTAGTTTTCAAATTAACTTTAAACCAGAGAAAATATTTATATATAATATTTTAAATTATTTACTAACCTTTGTAACGGTTTTTCACTAAACTTATTTGTGACACTGACAATAAATGTTAAATGCCAAAATATTTGAATATTTAAAACAGTTGACATGCATAGTAGATACGATTTATTATATATAATTTTCCATACCTATGTAACTATGGCAATATAAATAGGATAATAGCAATTATCTCGTAACTGGTACACTTTTTGAAGAAATGTTTCAAACAAAAGTTGTTCAAATCATTAATATCTTTCATTTTTATTCTAACTATTTTTACTGTAAGTGCAGCCGTTTCGGATATATGCAAAAAGTGACTCAAGTAAACATGCACTTCCGGTTTGAATATGCGTTTTAAAAATAGAAGGTTTTCTTTCCAGGCATATACAAATCTTACGTTTAAAGTTTCATAATTTTATCTTCAACGGTGTAGGCTGTAGAGCGCATACATACACACAAAACACACACACACGCACACACGCTCACACGCACACACACACACACACACACACACACACACACACAGACGTCATTCCAAAAATAGTCAGGCTCGATTCAGGGAAAGTCAAAAGGTGTATTTCCGTTAAAATTTCGAGAATTCTTTTTTTCGTGATTACAATACTTACTTATTACTTCGTAAAAGAAAGCAAAAAGCCATCTATACTCTACAACACATCAGTGTTACACACTTAGACAGTCGTTTATAATTTACAATTAGAATTTTCTTGAAAAATAAATGAATAGAATTGTATTATATAATAGTCACTTTAAGACCCGTGAAAAATCCTCTTAATACAATCTAGAGTCTGTTATTGATTTTAAAATTTAACAGATATTTTCAAAATACAAATAGAATGCATTATAATTAATCAAATAATTTAATTATTAAATATATTCAAATAAATAATTCAGTACATGTCATATTTTAGTAATGTATCATAATTAACGAAGAGGGTTGACAAAAAAAATTATTTTGAAAATCAGTAGTTGCAAATGTAAAACTAATAATGTATGCTTGCGCGCTAATTGTAAGTTATGATATGAATGCGTCTGCTATAACGACAGAAATGCATTTTGCTTTTGGCATATAAATATTAACATTGGTGGAGACAAGTTCCATGCATTTTCATAGCAGGATTGTGTCAGAATAAATAATAAATGCGATAGCGTTGCTGAAACATTCGGCGCATATAATAATAATAACTTTAATTTTCTGCAGCACCAAAGAATTAATTAACAAGTTGAATTATGCAGTCGTCGCGACTAAAATAAAATAAAGCGCAGTTTTGTAAATATCTCGCAAGGTTTGTCTGTTCTTGGCTTAGGATACCCCGGGGTACTTTTATGAAGTCACCACATAACATTACTACCGTTGCCAACCTTGTCCGCTTGGTGAATTCCATATTGTTATGTTGGTAGTCTCTTGTTACCAACAACGCTTCACACTTCATTACTGTTTAGATTACTAAACTTTAAAAAGCTGCTTTATAAAAATTTCGTCCTTTTTCTAATGTTTAAAAATGAATATTTTTCTAGAAACTGTTCTGTTTTCTTTGCTGCAAGTTTCAAAGATAATTTGCGTTGGTTTTGAATTTAATTAATTTTGAATCACGTTAAACGGAGTTTTAAATATTTTAAATGCAAGGATGTAAATGAGGCTGCTTAATTGAACAATATTTCCAAGATTTATTAACAAACCGCATATATTAATAACTGTAGACGTAATATTATTTATTTTCCTGCCAACTAATGCTTTGTGGAAAATATATAAATAATTTTGCCGACAAGCACGACGATTTTTAAGCTCACTTCTGTTGTAAATGACGCGTACACAAATCTGTCACGAGATTTCAAAAGACAGTGGTTTCCATTGTGTACAAGAAGTGGTAATTCTTAACGCAGATTTATACACGCGTACATACATACATATTCGTATATAGATATATGCACACAAAGATGAAATACAAGTGGTTCCTTGCCAACTGCGACATTCAACAGTAATTAGGAGGCAAAGTTAAACTGTGCAAGTCTACAAACTAGTAACATAACCAACATAGCGTCTTGCTAACGCTACAAATTACTATATACTATGTACAAGTGTTGTCTGCATTCCGAGCAAGTGTTGCCAAACCTAAACCCTTCTATGACAGATTATCCCTACGTGATTTACGACATGTGATATTTGAGACACTGCGATGCCACGCCACTGTCTTCCACATATAACTATGTTTACATCATATACATATATTACCTACAGGCGAACCAACATTTCATCATTTACATCTTTAGAAAATAAATTTAAAATACTCTAATTTTTAATTAACGCTGTATCAGATAACTCTTATTTATTATTTGTTATCAGTATTCTGAAATGGTCATTAAATTAGCTAGTTATCAAATCCAACATTTCGAAAATGATTATCAAATTCAACATTTCGAAAATGATTATTTTTTGCCCAAAATAGACTTTGTTTTAAACTGGAATTTATGGTAATAATTAAATAATATAATTAATTTCCTAATTGATTAAATGCGTGAATTAAAGCAAGCAAATATGCTAACAAGCAACCACAGGTTGCATATGCCTAGGTGTTTTATTATTAATATGTATTTTATTTTATTTAATACTAGTCATATACATAGACAAAGTAAATCTCTAGTTCCATCCTCTTTTAATTCGTGTATAGGTGCATAAGATTTTTTTTTTAAATTTGAATTGTGATTAAAATTAAATCGCTTGACTTTAAGTAAAATACATGAACGATTTCCTCAAAATGTAAAGTGGAACATTAACTAAAATTGTAATAATTAAGCATCAATTGTTTGGTGATTTTTGACGGTTATTCACTGTAGATAATAATAAGTTTGGCGCCTATGTAAACAGAGTCGTTGAGAAACAGTCAGTGATATGCGAATATATATATATATATATATATATATATATATATATATATATATATATATATATATATATATATATATATATATATATATGCGGCGCCTAGTTGCGGTTGATCCATCTACCTTTACTAGAAATTCGCTAAATCATTTACGCTTTAGTCTAAAGTTAATCGCTCGGTTATTAATTAAACGCTTCAAATGATATGAGTGAAGGTGTTCTGCCTGTCACCTCTTATATAATTCATGATGTCGTATTTGGATGCTGACTAGGTATACCTGAATAAACTATATGGTAATTACTCGTAGGTATATACACAATTCGCGTCTGGGAATAATAGCTTTTAAATTTTATACACTTTGCACTACTCCAACCCTAACTTGCTATCACGTGACACGCATCATTATTATTAATAATAAAAACAAAGAAATCTTAGTATAAAACCTACAAATAGTTTATAAAATGAAACAACCAAATTCTTAATTATGGCAACAATATTTTTTCCTAAGAGTGTAGGATGGTTATATTGCTGGTTAAAAATAAATAAATAATCTATCATATAAAGAACTATTATAAGTATTGTTTCATATAATTTTATAATTAATGTATGTTGAGAAATAAAAATAATTAGTAATTGTAATAAAATCAATAATTTCATGAACCATTACACAAGTCAATGTAAAATCATATATGTATAAATACATGACTTGGAAACAGGCAAGTGTTTGGTTTGCGTATGCGCTTATCAATTTATATATTTTTCTATTGCTAAGTGTGGTGCCAAGGCGAATTCAACAAAGTATGCAAAATAATAAAATGTACGTTCATACATGTATCTAAGCGTCTGTTTTATATTTACAACGGGGAAGAGACAATTTTTATGCAAACAAACCATTTATCTGGACATTTTATTACGGCAATTCCATTTTACTTTTAGAATATGGCCGCTGGCTCGGTCCGTTTGTTCAGCGTGAAGTTTGGCACTGAACGACCACTAAAATTCTAAGATATTTGCAGACTCTTCTTTGTGCGTCTTTCATAAAAATATATTTATCTAAAATTTCGGCGAGCTAAATTAAATTGTATTATTATTACAATGCAATTAATAATCTTTAAAATACTTAAAAAGACTACAAGCGATAATGAAATATACATAAATTTAATAACTAAAAATTATGCTTTAGAAACAAAAGATTAAACAATAAACATCTAAAAACAAAGAGATGAATACACCGCGTTTCAAAAATGTTCTATTATTATATAAAACTATAATGAATAGACTTAAATTATAAAGGGTGCTCCACGAAAACGTATAGAAAACTGAACATTTTTATATTAAAATAATAAATTTTAACTTTTCTTTACTTGAACTTTTTCGCTTATGCAAATTTTTTACATAAATCTTTAGTTCTAATTTAAAAGACAATACAACATATAGTAATTTATTTTAAATTAAAATTCTTAATCATACACATACTATATGATGTATTAAAAATTAATAATAAAACCCATTTGTTAATTCCTGTTCTGGTTCTGGCAGAAGGAATAACTCAGAAAAATGAAATGAAAAATTCATAAGCAAACAACAGAGACAATTGGTAACGCAAGCAGTGTTACCATTTGATACAGTAACATAAAATGAATTAGTTTCATACGGCCTACGTTAGGTTAAAGTAAATGATTTGATTTAAAATCCGACGCGCATGTCAGTGATCACTCACGCAGTGGTGACATTCACTGAGTGATCGATGCACTAACGTAAATCACCCTCAGCTGTTCGAGGAGGATACGCCTACTCCAGTTTACTGATTACGTTATCAGCGTATACTGATGACGATGAAATTCGATTAGCTTGTAGCTGCTACAGCTATACTAGATTAAATACCGTATTAGCTGGGTTAGTCTGCGCTATCAGAGGCAGAGATAGAATGATTACAAGATATACTATAAAGTTATATACAAAAAATATGATGAATTTCAGATAATGCGAAATGTTTTTAAATATTTTATGTAGGTATATAAAGAAATACACAATATTATATTTAAAATCATGGACTTATGAATAAAATCAATGAAAGAGTGAAGCACTCTTGGGACTGGTCGCTTTGAGCAGAGATGCATAAACGGACATATCTAACTTATAACAGCATATGTTACGTATTTGATTCACTAGCGAATGTTGAGGTTTGTTCCGATCTATAAACACAAACTAGTATCACCCTAAAATGTATTCTGATTCAAATTTCCTTGAATCCATTCCTGCTAACAATAATGCATTTCCTGATGCAATAATAGACAATGCATGATACGGTGTAGACGCAGGACCTTATTTGATATACGGTTGTATCTTCCTGACACATACACGTGGCAACCACTGATCACTATATCGACACGTGGACTGTAAGGCCCGGTTGTGATTTTATCATTTAAAGCCTAGATAGCTTGTTTACTCATAGATTTATAATTTCCTATTGTGAAATGAATAATGGGCGCTTGGCGCTATGAACGCACATTTATATTACACGATCGTAAATTTTAAATTAAATGAAGCTGTTAAACTGCATTTTTTATTTATTGTATCGATAAAAACACAACTAGTTCATTGCGGATTTTTTATTATACATTTTTAAACGCATTTTATATCTGGATACATTTATAAATAAAGTTTTCTTTGCGTTTTATTCTACTGTGACAATTGGCATGATATACTCGTATGTATCTATATGTATATTACTTTGTGTTGAACTCGCCCATAGTAATTTGGCAATTCTCGAAATATGTATATTGAAAGAACCCTAATAATTTGAGTGCACATCTGTCGTTGTAATATTATATTCGGAACGATTTCCTCCAGTAAATTTTCATCTCTATTAATGGTAAATTACTTAGGCTTATATGTATTTGATGTAGGTATACACATTTACAGTATAAGTACATCCAATTTTTATGTTTTTATAAATAAACATCCACCATAATAATGCTTCAGTTCCACCAAAAGCCAAACATATATAAACTAAACAAAATGTATAACCTAACTAGTTATTTACAAGGGACATATTTAATATTCGTATATATAAGAAATTGTTATCCATTTGTAGTTAGAAATCTTATAAAATATACAAGTATCGCTACGATATTTAAAGTTTGTAATATACTACTTACTTGAGAGCTGTAATAATGGAGTCTTGGATGCCAGGATGCCAGGGCAGCAATTACACAAACACACACATATTACACACACGATTTACAAACAAAAAATCTATATAATGTCATATAGTTCAGAGCACAACCAATGAAATACATACACTCCCGCACACACGAAACTCACTATTGACTTGGCATTTTCCATTTAAACTAGCTTGCATAACCTCTTCGAACATTCGTTGAAACTTGTTTGATATCTAATATAAAAATACGTTTCATTTTAAATATATTAATGTAGGAAATGAATTTTGAATGTATTTTTATTTAAAAAATATTATTTTCTGTAAAAAAATCAATTTGGAGATATTTTCCTGCAATCTAACTTTTTTTAAATTTACTAATAGGTACGAGATTTAAAGGTAAAAGTGAGTCTTTTCGTTGGCAATCTGACGTTTAGTAAAAAAAAACATATAATCGCTGATGGATATTTCCAGATAATTCATCAAATGTGTTTTCTTGATCTACTCCCCCCCCCCCCCCAACCTAAACTTTGCCCTGGCTTAAGGGGCAAATCCCTTCGTAGAGTATGCTTTCTATGTATTTTGTTGCAACTGTCAGATTGCCAACGAAAGACTCACTTTAACCGATTTAAAAAAACTTTTAATATACCTAATTAAAAAGTCATGAAATTTAACTAAATAATAGTAAAAAAGTAAACAATTACAATAACATTACAAGACTACTAGTTTTATATTATAACTACATTGGACGTGAAGTTCGTAGATTATTTTAGAATGCATTGAATTTATATTCAATTATAAAGGATATAAATCAAATTGTCTGTATCCTCTGGTAATAAACCAAAGTAAGAACACACTTATGTACATATACATATGTATGTCCTAAAAAAATATATATATATATATATATATATATATATATATATATATATATATATATGAAAAAAAACTATTCAGTAAGGTTAATATAAAGATTCAACATGAAACAAAGTAAACAAACTATTGCCATCCCTTATCGTAGGCAGCATAAATATTCGCTTTCATCCCTTAACAGTCGTAAATCATAGTGTATCAATAGGGGTTGTTAGTGTAACGTATTATGCATTTGGCATACTGGCACACTGACATGAATCACATCCTGGGGGAACCGGGAGGTTGTTGTTGATGATGGTAATGGTATGGGGGAGACGATTGGACACCCCCAACGAGCGCACGAGCGCCCAAGTGTGACCAACACATTCGCTATATCCTTAGGGACACGCTGATATAGCAAGTTCCATCATATTTTTACAACTGTAGGTATATGGGAGCAATTACTATATTATCCTTGTCCATTATTTTATCTAAATTTCTAAAAAAATCAGCCAGGATCGTAACTAAACACTGGCACAATAAAAAATAATCTCTAACCCTGATTTGATATTCGGCTTTAAGATCAATTTGATTCTAATACTTATTTGCACTATTACTATTTATAAAAATATTGTGGAATAGGCTATGGAATGGGACCGCTCAAATCAACTCGTACAAGAACAAAATGATTTACAACGTGAAGCTTATCGCTTGGAAAATCGATACTTCTTTTATATGTGGTGCACCCCATTTTCTAAATTATATATTTAAAAAACGCACCCTTGAAATAAATTCAATGTCAAAGGTTTTTTATTTCAAAAAAATCACGAATGAACGACAAGAGGAAGGGGATTGTTGACGTCGTCAACATGTCGAATAAATAGATTATATTATGATTGAAAGAGTGTTGAGGAAGGTATATGATTTGAAACATGAAGCAAAATAGTTGATGTGTAAAATATTTTATTTTTAGTTTAATATGATGTATTGTTGAAATACTTTGATGATCCAATCGTATAATTGTATGTATTGTGCAATATAATCGCTATGTACATAATTTTAATTTTATGTTTCAAAACCTTAAACAGTTGTACTGTATAATACTGTAAAGGGCTGTGGAAGACTGTAAAAGATTGTAAAATACTGCAAAGAACTGCTAAATATTGTATCTATAAGACAACAAAAGCCTGTAAGGATTATTCTCTTCACCCTCGAATCTTAAATATCTATTATAAATTGTTGCTGTATAACAAAAGGAAGTCTAGGTACTCATCTAGCTTAAAATCCTTCTTACTTCCGCCACTGCTCAATTGCCTTAATAGTCTCGTAATGTAGAAGCGAATATTAAAATTTCCTAATCATTTTTCGAAAAGCAATTCCATCTCGCTGATGATACGACGATGAGTCATTCCCGCTTTAGAGGAGGATGAATATTCTGATTGAAGCACTTGCATAGCGGCGCACTTCATGTGTATGTGTGCACTTGTTCCGTGCACACATGTGCTGCACTAGAGGGTAACGGGTCTCTTGATTGGTTTCAAAAAATAAAATAGGCTAGTATATGCTGTTGTGTTCAATGCACCCTTTTCGCAATTAATTCCCTATTAGATATGATTGTATACGAGGCCCGGCGGCTAGACGCTCTAGAGACGCGATCTGCATTATTTCTACGTATATATATATAATGGTGTTTTATTTTATTTATTGTACTCAGGCAACGATGGATGATTGTCGATTTTTTATTTATTTAGAACCTATTGAAAAGAAGTTTATTTTGATTTCTAGACCATTAAAAACTAGAAGTGCTTGGTTTTAATAATTTATTAAAAACTAGAGACATAGTAGTACTTCGCATTATGCTGTTTTCTTATTTAAGTATGTTTATTTAATATTTGTTTAACAACACAAATCAATGAAAATTTTCTTTTTGATAAGGTTCGAATGAAGTTGAAACATCGAGCAGAAAATTAAATCTAATTTCCTAAAAATTCATTCGCCTTCCATAATTATTTATAATATTTATATTCAGTAAAAATTGTCTAAATCATCAAATCAAAATTATTCTTTCCGTATACAATAATCCTTTCTAGATATTGAAAAGGGACAAGACAATGTGTTCCCCTGTATTCCAGATAAAAAGCACCGTCTCTTGGGTACAGACGGCAAACATCATTTCCTTCTGACAAACTTAAAACAAAAGAACAGACCGGCTTCTTTTTTTCCTGTTTGCGCACAAACGCATACTTATATACACAAATACAATACTCTTTTAGCAACAAAAGATTACGCAATAGAAAAAGTTCCAAAAGCCATTGATATTATTTGTTATATGATGTCCTACACCTCTTTCATGTTTGTAGTTGCATATTACGAAATAAGTAACAACTCGATGGTTTATATAATTTAAGTAAGAATAAACAAATTCGCAGAAATTACTAAAATAATACGAAACATAAACACAGTTTTCATAAAAACATTTACAAATATCATAAACACCATAACCAAAACAATGACAAAAATAAACTTTGGAGAAATAGGTCAAGAAAAATGTATTCTTTTCTTTAATGAACACATGACAAAGAAAATATAAACAAAATGTAAAAAATAAAGCAAGTTGATTACTGTCATATATTTTTTATATCACACAACACAAGTACTCATCATACCAATGACGTCATTGTCACACACTGTAAGTCCTCAAGCGAGTACTCGCACGCTGTGCTTTGTGCAATCTGAGATTTTTATACGCATATAAGAGATATTTGCATTATATTCTTGTCCTTGTCTCTACTACTGCAGTTTCACTACTCTATACTGCATTTCATCTAGCCGACTGTGTTTCTTGACGAAAGAAAAAATTGTCCTAAATGAACGAATTTTTTTACTTAAAACTAGTGAATGCAAAATTTTGGAAATCGTTGCAGCAACTGCTTAATATTAACTATAAATTTGGTAAATGTGCGCTTTACATCTTGTAGAATGAATTTCCTTGCTGTAATGTATTCTAAACGTATATAGTTCAACATTTCCGTGATTTAGCTCTCATATTGATAATAATAACGCCTAGGTATGTACAACCTGCGGTTAGCTGGCTGGGTTGGTTTGGCAATTTACGAGATTCAATCAATCAGTCAACAATAAATAATAATATGATTTAATAGGCGCTGTAGCATTTTCGTGTGACATTAACTAATATTTTCAATACACGAAAATCACTGCAATTAAATAACGAACCAAAGTATAGCAAAATTACCCATAGGCAACGTATCTTTTTGTAACCTCCTACCACTATCCAGTAGAGGTTACTCCTTCTTCTTGAGTCCGTGTGGGTTCTGGAGTGGTGCGACCTCAGCCAGACAAATTACTAGGAACAAGGGAAGGGATAGTCCCGATGCGATGTTGTTTTTTAAGGGCTCCCTGTCCCTTCCAACCAGATTGAATATTCATGTGAGAAACGTTGGCCTGGTTGCCAAGTAACGTTAAGTCGACAATCCACTGTAGGTACTTATCATTTTAGATCTTTGGTAATACTGCATCGCCAAAGTCAAATGTCGAAGTTATTTAAATTATCGATTCAAATTCAATTATGACAGTGAATTAAATTCGAAAATATTCGATTAGTAGATGTAAATTTGTATTAATAATTTTGTCTCATCAATAGAGTCCTCACTCAAACACTCGACAAACAAGGATATAAATTAAATTTATGTAAATTCAGTAGTTTAACAGACTGTATGAACTTTGCAACAAAATTCCTCTAATGAAATGGCTATTCTCATGTCCATCCAATTCCAAAATGATAATTAGTTTCAATTGCAACAAAGGGTCGGCCACAATGTGGTTTCATAATACCAGAGAAGAGGAAAGAATGAAAGCCGGACTATATAGTTTTCGAATAATAGACAGTAGGAACGAGAACGCGACAGAGGAACAGAGGAGAGGGCAATTGTGGAAACAAAACAGCATTGGTGAATTGATTTATACGGTCCAGTAGCTGAACAGAATGGTTCGTTATCATTTTGGATTTTTGCATTCAGCTTGCAGCCGAACTTAACGACCTTGCCGCAAACCGTAATAACGATAAACTACATCATTACACTGTTATCTCAGCCGTTACTTTTAGTCCATTTGGGCATTTGCATTTGACCGGAACGGCTCGTCGTCACTTCCTATCGGCAGAGTCAAACGTACGGAGCACGCGGCTCTATTTTGCATTGCCCCGTCTGTCTTATTTGTCTACATCATTGGCGTCCTATAGTTTTCTTTGGGTGCTTTATCTGTATGCTATATAAAAATTCTATAACACTATAATAGATTTCGACAACTACAGAACTGCATTTTCTTTTGATGGATATACAGCTTAAAGTAGAGTTATACAAAAAAAGATTTCGTGTCTGAATTCTCAAATTAGCTATAACCATGAAAGATGGACGCTTATGGAACAACTACAAATCACTCTGTAGTAGAACGCACGCCGGGGCGGAGTCGTCTTAGTGGGTAGTTGAGCATCTCGGATAACCAATGCAGCATCAGCCCTACGGCGCAGCGGCGATGTAACAAATGACAGAGTTTTAAAATCACATCTCTGGCCTTACGCACAGTTTCTGTAATTGTGATCATGATCAGCATCACAGGATCACACTAGTGCATGTCGTGAGTCACTTGTCACACGTGGCGGCCACGTGACCACAGCCTTCCCTTGGCTCAGTAAATTCTTCGCAAGTGTGACAACCATGCTCGAGATCAAAGAATCGTTCCACCGGAATTAAAACCAAAGTACGTGCAAGTTATGCACAGTGTGTGGAGCCAGTGTATTACCACTTGCATTTTATTAATTGCAAAAGTCTGGCTTGTTTGTCGTCGACCAATTAGGGGATTTCATTGTGGCCCCTTCACTAGATCAACACGGTGGTGTTTTGTTTCACAGGATTTTTGGAGATGCGATATAATGATTCACAAAAAGATATTACTAATTTCTACTTTCCGTATGAGGTTAACTGTAATGCATCTAATTTAAATTATTTTTAGGCTTTGCCAATTGTAAAAATATATATATTTTCAATTAATTTCGAGTGTAAAATTTCCCAAGCACGTGTCATTTTCTAGAGATTCAATTGTATGTAGTTGATGTGAAATAACATGCACTCATATTACAAATAGATCTAAGCTTTGTAATTAAACTAGTCAACCCTTTAAACCCTAGACACGTGATCACATGCACTTGAAACCGCCAGAAAATACATTCTTCATTCATCATTACTGAGTATTAGCAGGCCAGGTTTCAAAGTAAGTAAGCATCACATAGATACACCAAACTTCAATAATTACCAACCTAAAGCTAGCCCTACATTCTCAAACACGTCTTTCATTTTAACTGTACAAGTACACACTTACTAGAATACTATACAATTGTAATTCAAATAAGAATAATTAGGTACAATAATATATAGTAACAAAGTCAAAAAGTATTTTCATTTGTCTGAATAGTACTGTTTCCAATAATATAAAATAGACTTCTTATAGCATTATTTTGTACTAAATAAGTATCACCTTTGGGCTCCAAGGCTTCAAAGTATTCCCCAACAATTAACCTAAATCTACCATTCATTCGTGACTTATCCGTAACCAATACATAAGTACTTTTCTACACAATACGAATTTACTTCATCATAGCTATTTCCTGATAAACCTCACAATACAAAAACAACTTCTAATGCGCTAGTATTGTCAGAGTTGAATACATACTGCACCCTTCGAAGTATTCATATATGAATTAACTTTTAATTTCTATTGTTGTCGACAATCCATGCTGCTTGAAACCGAGACAACCAATGGCAGTTGAAAAGCAATAATATTTAACAAATCCGATAATATCAAGAATCATTTGTCGTAGAAATCTACTGAGCTGATTATACGTACTAGGTACAAAGATAGAGTCTAAGTGGATTGTATGAAACCAGGGTGCCGAATGCTTTTCTGAAGGACTTGTTTCCTTCTTAGCAGAAAGACCCTGTCTCTACTTAAATTCTACTATTATTATATAGAATATAGTACTTATACTTGATTGAGTGCGTATTTTGATAAAAATCATTGTACTATTTATATTTCTGAAGAAGTATAATACTTGAAATGTATCAACAATAATATATTCTGCAGTTTTGTATTTAAATAAAAATATTTAGGGAAATTTTAAAAAAAAAAAATCTTTTTTTAAATATAATAAACGTGTATAAGGAAGCTACAACTTGTAATGTAAGTTACATATCTGATCTAGCACAGGCATATATTACTTGTTATCAGTTACAAGATATATAGTTGTTCTTAGATACCTATAAGTTTGTAGTTGTAATTTATAACGCAAGGAAAGCCATAAAGTTTGATATCGATTTATAATATTATTTCGTAAACTAATTTTCAGTTTTTATTAACTGTAATATCAATAACGTTTTTAAAACGGTTTTTTAAATTAAATTTTAAATAAGAATATCAAACTATGGACTTCGGGTCAAACATATAATAAAAGAATTGCATTCAGAAAAAAGTTGAATATAAAAAATCTAAATCTTGCTTTAAAATGTAATCTTATAAGCTGCGAACACTGAACAGCATAGAGGATATATGTATGTAATGTAGCACCTGATATTTCATAATTTCAAGAACGTATACCACTTGGATTTATGCAGTTTACTTAAAGTAAAAAATAAGAAATGCGTTGCACATAAAAAAGGAAACCTAGAGCATGGATAATGAAATTGCTATTATAAATATAAACCAGTGCTGCACCAGCAAGCGTGAGGATTAAAATTTCATGAAAACCAATAACTCATAGTTGGCTTTGTACAGACACACACACATTCACTCGCATAGATAGATATATGTATATATATATACTAATATTCATATACAAGCCATGTTGTCAACACAAACAGAACATTATGTCATGTAGAACAGGATATATAAAACAACACACGAGAATGTCCTTAAGAAAAGATTACCATCGTAACACATAATTCACATGTTACATGAAAATCTGAATATTACGCGATATTGTGCTGCACAAAAGATATTTTCATAAAATTTGAAATTGTGAATAATGATAGTGTCACATTATTATTATTATTATCAGCTGTGTGCATCGTGGAGTTATCTCTAGATTTATATTATCCGAATGAAAAAGATTTTCTAGCTGTAGTTTGAATTTATCATATATTGTAACATTTATTCACTGTTTAATATATCTTTAGTTTCAAACATCTGATTATGTACATATATACGACAATAAATCTTTGATAGTAAGTAAGAAAAATCCACAATTGTTTTTTGTAAAACTGAAAAAGTCCATCTCTTCTACCGAGTTTGTCTACCCCTTGTGTGTATACCATATGAAACATTAAGCTTAAATAGAAGTTACTTTCGCAAACGCCATGAAAGACTATAGACGGTTAGGCTTTACAATGAGCTCGATAAAAATATTTCGTGCCAGTATTTACATAAATACAGTATATCGTTCTACGGGCTGTATGGTGCATACAGTAAAATGTTATCTATTCGTTCGTATAGTAGGGATAAGGGAGTTTTCTCGCCCCCAACCGTGTTCATCTAATATGTATGTAGAATGGTTTTGATGGCCGGTTGCCGCGGCGGCGAAGGCAAAGTTACCAATGTGCAAATCTGCTAGGTGTTATAACAATTTTATCTAACATTATATTCACAAAGTTTTACCCGCCGACCGTAGGAAAACAAACAAAACACATTAAGAAAAGCATTTTTATCGCTTATTTTTTGTATGTATAAGAAAAACATATTTATAATATTAAAATTTTGTGTAAATATACTTTTAGTCTGGTGATGGAAGTTACTAAACATGTTTTATTTTGTATATCATACGACAATATCATAATGCATATATGTAGTTTACAAGCTATTATACACATTTATATTGCATTATAAATAAAATTTGCTAATGCGTGTTAATAAATACATTTTTAGTAAATGTGAACTTCTCGTAGATATAGTTTTCCCTTTTGTTAAGTTTTTCGTGCACTAGTACCTAAACTGTCTTGATTTTTATATTTACGTTATTTAGACAGTATACAATTTTTGGACACTTACTCGCCCAGCCAGTTTGTTAATATAACTTTGAGGTTTCTCTTCATATGTTTATATAATTAATCATATATAACACATAGGTATATACAACTTTTTATCTAACTTGATTAATTGCGTTATTTGATAATAATATTACAAGAATTACTTTAGAAAAACCATTTTGATCGCATAGATTCAAAGATTACTTTAATTTCGTCGTGTAAATAGCACCTTTTGCAAGTTTTTAGTTGAGAAGGTGTTCAGTTGAGCTGAGGACTTAGCAGGTCCTATCCAAACCTAAACTTGCAAGCAAATTTGAAAATTTCGCACGCACTTAGCTTTTATCTGTAATCCTCGCTTCGTTGCGAACTTGCAACAAAACTATACTTACTGCACGCATGGCTGTATGGCCATAATAGCCGTTTGTACAAAACCCCATATGTTACGCGTGGTCGCCTTCAGTTTAGACCGTTTCACACAGAGACGTCTTCGGATTCAATTCGAAGCCCTTAAACTCACTTTGATAAAGAAATTACTTTTTTTCCACAATTTCTCGATAAATTGAAAAAAACCCTTAAAAATGCATTATAAATATTAAATACTTAAGCTGTGCTTATTGCTTTTAAATACGAATTATTGCTTTAAGTTATTAATGATAAATTCAGAAGATAAAATTAAAAATTTGCTATTAGAATCTCAAAATCCATATTTGTTGTAATTATGACTAAATATATAGTTTATTGAAAGACTAGAATCAATTTTCTTAAGACTATCCTGGATTGGGATAGGGAGTAGTCGCATACACACCCGCTAATCCCCACAGGATCAAGTGTGCCGCGTCGATGGTACAGACTCCCAGCATCCTATATGGGCCTTCTCCGATCAATAGCCGGTCGATCATTATGTATATGCAATGAGTGTGATTCAACTATGCCATTGTATAACTAGGTTAGGGGACTAGTTGGCGATGGACGTGAACTGTTATGTCCTACTGACTATAATATGGTTTGCAGGGTTGGATTAACAGAAATTGTGGTCGGGCAAAGGAGAATACTAATAGACATTGACAATCAGTGAACTCTGTAATTGAAGGTGTTTGATGCATAAATAGCTTTCAATTAATTTAGGGCCCAGACATCAGTAAACCAAACCCTTCATGTAAAAATTACTATGACACCCTTTCCAACATCAATTATTTCGTTAATATAATAATATTTTAATTTCTAAAGATTTTCATGTTGATGTGTTAATTTTAAATTATATTTGAAATACACAATTTTTTTAATTTTGAATATTTTTTAACGATACATTAAGCCACCTCTGTCATTTATCGAACTGCAGTGAAAAGACTTCCCCGAATTTGATACACATCTGAACAAACAATCATCGTACCCAACTAATATTTTATGATAATGTAATAAGCATTTCGTTCTACTTTATTAAGTGTTTCAGTAGTCCGTCGCTTTTGTAACTGATTTTAATTTAAAAATATTGGATCCATCGACACAAACACAATGGACTATGATTTTCTATATGTGTTTAATAATGTAGATGTCACTTATTAACGCAACCCGTTTTCCATGTGAAAGAAAATGAAATTTTATATTATTAGAAATATGATGTATAGTAGTTGGGAAGGGTTGCTTATTGAATTAAATAGTTTTTTACAGTTCCCATACAATGGATCGACACGTTTTATTGGATTATGGTTGGATTCAAATCATATCCAACCCTTCGAACACAACCTAACCCAACATAAAATGCATTGCCCATTTGGTATTAAAATGTTAAATGAGATTATGATAAAATAGAAAATCATTTAAACAATTTTTTAATGAAATGAATTTTTTTAATCTAATAGGCTATTGTAATATATGTGGAAACAATCCATCAATAAAACCAATTTCCAATCAATTGCTTCTGCATCCTTTGTATTCGATATTGTTTGACGATGTGTTTTTTAAAATAAATTGTTTAGTGAAATGTACGTTTATAATCAACTTGTTGCTTCAATCAAACGTAACTTGGTTGCCTACCTAAAACCGCTAATCCTATAAGATCAAACAAGAAGTTAACAAATTGTTTTAATTGAATGAAACTACAAAAGCAACTTGACCGGATGCACGTGATTTATATAGCTTGATTGCAACCACAACATGAGGAATGTTTTGTTTATTTGAACCTCTAATTAGTAGTTGGATAATTAATGTTATTCGCTTATTGTTTTATTGTTGAGGGTTGGAGTAGCAGAACAGAACTTTTTATCTCCACCAAGTTAACCATATTTTTATGTTGGTTACTAATTTTTAATTTATACACATTTACAAATCAGCCCAATGCTTATTTTAACCGTATTTTTAATTAGTTTTTCTGAGCATTTTTTGCGAAAGTTATGTTGATCGTAGTTATTTTTTAGTATTTTTATTTCATATTACTAGAAACTTTATAACATTGTACTACATACATATATGTACATATGTGACAAATGGAAAACATTCCATTTCATATATTATTCGATTTGTGAAAGTAACATTTCCACACTATTGAATTCATAAGGTTGGCAACATGAAATCTCATATGTAGAGTCTCCTAACGATAAAAAAATCTATAAATAATCCCAGTGTCATCGCCAAACTTTATTCAACAATCATACATCAAGTCACACATCATTTATATACTTAAGTCAACTTAGCAAAAGAGACACGATCAGAAAACAGCTTTGGGATGAACCCGGTGTATTATTTTTTCGGATAATGTTACCAGCCGAAATGAAATGAACTAAAAACAAAACGAAGAAAAACAAAAATACTTTGAATTGTCGTTAATCAAATACGGAGAATATTGTGTGTATTTATATATGTTTTTTTTTGGTTTAAACAAACATTACTCATTCAAACCATTCTGCGAGTTCAGACAGACAGACAGACAGACAGACAGAAAAAAAAGAGACGGTGAGTGTCTTTTCAGTGGTGCTTCAATCTTGTGTCGTCACCTATTTCCGTATTTCATCATCATATTTCCCCTCTTTTCTTCCCCAACCAGCCACCGTTTCATGAAATATATTGTATTATATACAACGCCAGTGAACATCCGATATTTATGTCATTTTTCACAACCACACTCAAGGATTTCCCGTTTCGAAGTAGTGCACATGCTTCATGAAAACTTACAATTATTGGCATTTTTAAAACAAATTCTATACTATATATTTTATATTCTCAATTATGTATTTAAATAATTAAATTTATAATAAGAGTCAAACATCTATGTATGTATATGTAAGTATAAAGTAATGTAAGGAAAATAGGATAATTCATCGAAAGAAACTATTGCAGAAAACATGTAATATAAATATATTAGAGACTTTATTAAAACTATCATTTTATTCACATCATCAGAGAGTTAAACAAATTCAGTTCCGCATACGCGACATTAGCAGATACTTCCACACATAAAAATAATAAAGTACTATAGTTAAGTAATACAACAATACGACATAACATATAAATCACACAATATCCGTAGGGATATTTATTATTATCCAAGATCTAGTTTGCGTATAAGTAGGTAAGTAATAATTCAAACGGATATCAACAGGTCGTCTGTAAAATAAAGTTTCGGAACCACTGTAGTATATACATAGCCATCATGTTCCGTTTGCTTCCTTCCTTTCATGCAATTCTACTTTCAGAGAGAAGAGTAAGATGAAAGAAGAAAAAAACACACACACACAGTGTAACACAAAACAAGCACAACACGGTGCATTGTTGAAACTCATTCGTTCTTGTGATTAACTACGACAACACGAGCGAACGAGGGCGGATTTTTCATTCCTCATCCTGTATCTTCTTCCCAGTTGCAGTGACTGTGCAGAAACAGTAAAATAGATATAATAATCAGTGGATATATTATGGAAAATTAATATATGATTATCGATTGATAAACAAACTAGTACAAAGTCAATATTAATCTCAACTAATCTAACTTATATTCTCTTTTCGTTCTGTAAACTCTAATATGGAAAGTATCCAGTTATGCAATTGTATCTATAGATAAGTAAGCCTTGGATGGTGCAGTTCGTGTTGCATTGACTATATTGCGTATTCATTTTTTTGTTTGTGTATATTTCGCCACAGTCGGCAAAGTGACAATTCTGCACAAAAGATATACTGTGTGTGAATATTGCATGCATCCATACATATATACTGCCGTATACTTGTGTCAATTTCACGTTTTCTCGATGTTTGCACCATTTTATCTCACTATATGATGCTGGTACAGCGATGCTAACGTTTACATGATGATTGAAGTCGAATTCAAAATAAAAACCAGACAATAGATTCTATTTTAGTGATAAACATACTTTGATTAAACGTTATACGAAATTAATATAATTTCGAACAAATTAAATATTTGCAATTAGCTTGTTTTCGCTTTTATCATAAAATGGGTGCAATTTTTTTTTATATAAAAACCAACACAAGAAAGAAACACATTCTACTGTTTTCTGTCATACTGAAAAGATATAGTTAAGTACTTACATACGTTCTTCATATATTTATAAGTTGGTATATCTGCTTTAATTAAAACATAGACTGGCATTGTTCTTTGTAAAGGCTATCATATAAAATTTTCTGGTATAAAGAGATAATAATTCTATTATTTGTTTTTTGCATGTGCTATAGGTAATTAGAAAATATGATATTTACTTTGAAGTTTACTTTATTAAAATTCTAATTTAATTTTGTTCCAATTAAAGTATATTGTAAAACTAATAAAATTGAAATTAAAAAATGGAAAAAGAAAATGAAATTTGATTGAATAATATAATTCTTCGCCGAATATGATCTTTGACATTTGCGTTTTACATTTATAATCTCATAAATTTAATCGAATTCATTCAATAAAAACTAATTCCGATGGTCCATAATCACTTGATACCGATGAAATTAAATTAGATTTTGATTGAAATTTGTCAGTCGAATGAATCACTTTTCCAAATAGCACAATGAAAAGCTTATATTCTAAAGAAATAATCATTATTTCCGACGGACAGATAAAATTAAATTAATTAAAATTATTAAGCCAAAAAGATTCTTTTCGTAACATATTTCTGAAATTCGAGCAAAGAAAATCTTTTATTGTGTATCCTTTATTTAATTTTTTCCTGAATCACCACTAGCAATCAAACGAATGAAAATGCAATTCACTTAGTTTTATCAACAACAAAAACAAACAACAAGAACTGCTTATATAACCCGAAGAAACCTCGAGGAAATAAAAGTTGAGAAACAAAACATTATAACAACAAAGTATTATTCCGGACACGAACCAAAACTCGCGACACTACAAACACGACATAACAAGCATCGTACTACGTCCGAGGATTGTTCTTCGGTTGGGTTTCAGAAAACAGCCAAGCAATGCACAAAATACAGTACAGGTGTTAGGCAGTGAAGTCTTCTGTACCAAACAAGATTATAAGTTGAAAACAGCGCTTAACTATGATCGCAAGCTCTTCGGCGAAGATACCTCTAGTATACGTGAGACGCACGTAGGTCACGACTAGGAAATCTTAAAAGATTGGTTAGAGGATTAAAAGTTCGCCCACTTGACTTTTAAGCTCTTGTTTTGCGTTTTATTTATGTATTATTTTATTGTGTTGTTTTATTTTCCGATTTGTAAATCACATTAGGTACATACATACATACATACATGTTGATTTATTAGCACAAATAAATGATACAACATATACCTATATCGTATTTTATAGTAAACTTTAAGAATTTAGATTAAGATTTTATTTTTTCCTCCTATTTTTTCAAATGTTTACTTCTAATTTTTCTTTAAAATTTAATTTCCAAATATTGCTTTCTAAGTATACAAAATACTAATATACGAGTTAGAAAACTGTCAACATTAAAAATAGTTTGAATATAGAAAAAGATATGTCACTCACGTGACTTTTAACACAAAGGACGTACAACAATTTGCCCTTAAAGCCCTACACCAACGGAATAAATAAACTATATAGGTATAAGTATAGAGTACTAGTACGTAATATGTCCGCAAAAACCAATTTCGTTTACGTGAAGTAATTGCAAAATTGTCTAAACCAATTTTTGTTGTTGGTGTAGTTTGCTAAAGTTTTAAAAAAGTTTAAATTTAAAAATTATAGTTATTAACAAAGTAATATCATTTCTCAACAAACGTTAACTAGATTTACTAAATGGAAAACTCTTAACAGTATTTTCTACAAAGCAATGATAAATCAGTTTTTAATTGAAATTGAAAGGAGCAGGTGCTTTTCCACTAATGGAAAATTGAAAGAAAATAAAAATACCAAACATCACAAGTTAAGAACTTGTAACCAGCACTACCAACATAAAACTACTAGAGTACAAAATGAAAAAGTACTAAACTTGACTCGTATACATTATACAATTACTAGTTTTCAAATCAATTAAATTTATCAAATCAACAACAATTCAAATATGTCTACTTGATGCAAAATTTTAAGTTTCTGCCAATTTATCCATATGTAGATATATGCATTAAAATTAATCGTGTCCTTTTTATCAAATTACGGTTACAATACGGCTTCAATAAAATTACCAGAAGATTAATTAGTTAATCAAAATGTAATTATTAAAACAACTTATCATTCTATAAGATGCAGTGTTTTATTGGTTAATATTTAGAAGCGGTTAGACAATACATGTGCAATTTATTAACCGTATCAAAAATACAATAGATCAAAAAGACGTTAGCTTAAAATCTAGTTGGGTACGATGCTGAATTGTTTAAAACTCGTTGTCGCTATAACAGGAACGGCGGTAAATTTTCCAAGGCACCCCAAAACTCAACCACACTTTCAGTTCGTTTCGTATGCGCGAAGGAGTGCATGGCGTTGGGTCTAAATACCATCAAATATTTTTCTAGTGAATCAAACATATGATAACAATGATCGATTTAGTTTTGAACTGATGGAGATAGTGGTGACGCTATGAGCTGGGTTTAAAGCATTGATTCAAGTAACAGCGCGAGGTTTCATAAAAAGAATGTTGTTTATGAGATTTCGGTGCCGTGCTTTGCAATTGTACGTAGCGCGTCCAAGATTATTATACTTCCTGCGTAATATAAAGGCGTTAGCATCTCTCGAGCGGTGGGTTGTCCTTGTTTCAAGTTGGTGGTAGATTACTCTAGTGTTTCGCGGTTTTCTTGAAGTCTCTCCGTGTGATAAATGACTCGTGGGGGTCCCTACATAAGTCGCACACATATACACTGTCGCAAGATCACTTATGAGCTCAAGTAATGCTGCGCTAAACAAGCCCCCGACGTCACCTAGCCCTCTGGTGCCTTAACCTTCCTTATTCGCGTCATGACCTCCCCTTACAATGTTTCATACAGCACTTCACTGACTTCTAACTTTACTCCGAAACATATTATGCACGTCTGGCATTCTTCAATGACTGCTCAACATTTTGACAGCACAAAAGAACTTCTTTTGTTTGGAAATATCGTTATTAAAAGTATAAAGTCTCAACATACAGTATAATACAGTGTTCAAAGTAATTTAATCAACTTTAGCTGAGATTTACATCAAAATTTTATTATATTAAAGTTATATCCAACTAAAATGTTTATTAAAGTTAGATTAATCCATGCAGTTTTTTGCAATAATGAATATAATATAATGAATATATATTTAAATATTACAACTGACATTTAATTTTTATTTATAATGATTTGTGTGAATCAAGGTAGTAGAAAATCGTTATTGTTATTTATTATTGAATGCATTTAGCATAAAAATAAATTTCACTTTAGTAAAATGTCCCATAAATCTAAGACGATTTTAACTGTAATGGCTAGTAACTCAAATTGAAACGTAAAGTCATCGTAAACGTAAAAATATCGATAGATACTTGCGCAAAACTGTTCAACACGACATAGATACCTATAAACGTTATTTATATTAGGCAATAGATGTAAAAATACTTGGTTCGTCGCAAAGGCCAGTCGCAAAACGACTAGAAGAAATAAACATTTAATTTAAAAGCGAAGAATACAGAGTAATATCTGGCAGCGTTTAATCGTCAGTTCGCGCAAAAGATGAACGATTTTGAAAACTTAAATCTTTGAAAAATGAGTTGTTAATGTCACTTTTTTAATAAATTGCATGTACGTGCCAACTGGCAGTATTCGGTCTGTGAAAACGGGCGCACGATATTATTTCACCGACCGTAATATAAAAGTTCTGTTTCTATTCGCCCCCAATATATTTTTCATGCCAAGAAATATAACTTTAATGTCTTAACATTCTTGCACTTTTCATCGCTTTCTGTTATAAATTGCCCTAAATATTTTATTATTAATCGTTTTGATATAGTATATATGTACGTGAATTGCTTACACTTGATATACAGTTTAAATATTTATAAAACAATACAGTATAAAGTAATATTACCACAAAAAAAAAAAAGACACTGAATATATATATATATATATATATATATATATATATATATATATATATATATATATATATATATATTTAAGTTAACAACATTCACCAAACCTAAAATGTTTTATAAAAACACAATAAAACCCTATTTACAACAAACAAAGAACTTGACAATTCGCAATGGAATAACATCCGATCCAATATAGGTACTTTAGAAATAGAATATCTATTACACACAAAATCTATTGATAAATCTAGACTTATTCCGATTGAATAAAAAAGAATATCTCCTTTTCTATTACCAGTTATTTTTGTTCTGAGAGCACATCATCCGGATATCATCTGCAACAGGGGTAAAGTATGAGAGGGGCAACAGGCGAACATCCGGTCACGCGTTCTCCTCTCAAAAGGATCTCGTTATTGCGCAACAGGGGGCCAAATTTACAGCGGGCACACACGCCAATCCTGTGCGACGATGTCCACTTATATCTTTGGCAATTTTGTATTTCTATTCAATTCAATCGCCACATTGGGACAACAAGTTTCTCGTGGTCTACTTTTATTGCTGGGTTTGTATTTAATAAGTTTGGTCAAACCACTCGTGGTTTCAAATTTACAACAGATGGCACACTTTTGTAGTTCTGCTTTTCTATTATGACAATAGATATTAAACAGCGATGTATTACATATAAAATATATTACTTATTGATAAATGTGTATATATCATTTATAAATAATGAAATATATTTTTTATTGGTTTGAAAACGAAGATATTTCTAATAAATAAAATAGCCTCAAAAAAGTACAAAAACAAAAACTTATAAACAAACTAGAAGATGGCACGTCTAATACTAATAGATTTAAAACGTAATACAATAAGCGAAACGTAATAAAAAATAAAACTTCAAGTGGCTCTCACTTTAACAGATACAATTTCGCAACGAAACAAAACAAAAGCGTAAAACTGACTGACAGTTATTTCGTGAAAAGTGAAAACGTTTTTATTAAAAGCGATACGCATTCATTTCCGAGCTGCGCTCTGCGTTGTTATATATATATATATATATATATTTATAAATGTAACGCAAGCGCAGCCATACAGCCAGCAGAAAGTTTTATTGGCAATTTATTTTTATAGTCGCTTGTTTTAATCTAAACGTCGACTCTTCACAGCCTATGCACCCACGCCACTTTTCTTACAGTGTATCTCTGCCACTAGAAATGTTTAGCAGCCTTAGGGCAAGGCCTCCTCCCGTATCTTCTTCGGAAACTTAAGTTAATTACTCCCGTGGAGTCCCCTACAGGTACCGCATAGGCCTAACTTTAAAATTCCCACTCTATTAACTTTGATATTTAGACAGTTAACTTTTGCTTGTGTTTGTATATAAACACAAAATAAATACACGTGAAGTTATGTTACTTTTAAGTTTTTATACAGTTTTTTATGATTATGACAAAACATAACAGCTGGAAGGTATTGGTTCATCTCTAAGAAACTAAAAATCACGAAAAGACGTAAAAGGTACAACTGTATGTAGTTAAATCCACTTAGTTTTGTTGTTATAGTTAAGTAACGCAAGCTTTCAGACTTTCTATCATTATGTATGTTTGATAATATTGAATTTGGTCCCTGATTAAACTAGTAAACTAGTTAAATTTGCAACTGTTTTGAATGTTTTTGGTAGTGTCCAGTCACGCTCAAATACAGAAATACATAAGCTAGAAATGTAGATTCATCTATGACCAACAAAAGCCAACCATAGTCGTCTGATACAAATGTGTATCATTTAAATGCAAAACCCTCGTGTATAGTACATATTCGTATAACAAATCTTATATGAGTCGACCGTTTGCTGCTGGGTTAAGTAATGATTGAGTTCTGTGGAGATAAAACCGCGTTGCTGCGATGATATATGTGTATCTATTTAACGAAACGGTCCCCAGGAAGTGGCCGGTGAGGAAATGCGCAGAAAACATTGGCCAGCATTTCACAGTCTCCCTGACAGCCATTGCACTTTATTCACGGTGCCGTTATCTGGGTGCGGTGATATATTGAGGGCATTCGTGACATCACATCCCCATTTCGTGTCCATGTGCGTGCATGCGTGTATCTGTGTCGGTGTGCAGGTCCTAGAACTGTTTCCTTATTCATTTGGAAACGGTAACAATATGTCTTACTGTCCCCTTCATCAGTACTGCCACCTGTATCTCGTTCTGCCTCTACTTCTAGTATGTACATACATGAAGTTCCAAATACCAAACAGACAGAGAGAATCACTGGTGTATAGTTTATGTAACGTTATAATTAATATTTGGTAAAAATTACTTTGATAAACGCAATGAAAAAATATTCGAAATATTCGCCTCTTATGTTATGTGCGCCTATGTCGTAGCAAGTTCCGGTTTCGAGTTTAATTTATCGCGAAAAACAAGCGGTCGTAATTAAGATATGTTAAATTGGCGAATAATGGGACTGCGATTTAATTGAACAAGGAAAGAAGTTAATTAAAAAAACGTAATTGAGATCTACTCATCATGATTTTTTAGTGCTGACTTATTTACTAGATTATTTAGCACTTAGTCCGTGTTGATATGCACGTGAGACGCTAGCATTTGAAATCTTAAATATCTGATTTATTTCTTGGGTAAAACAGAAAATGTTTTGACATTATTATAATTTTGTCATTTGATTAAATTTTTTTTCCAAATAAGAAATAAATATGAATAAATATATTTCACGTTGAGTTAACATAACAATAGTTCTTTTGTCATTGAACTGAATTTATTATGTTTTAAATGACAGAAAATAATAATAGAAACATCCATTTCCGCACACAAAGCAAAATAAACTTTCAATATGAATATCGTAACTCTGCAATTCAGAAACTTTATAGAATATAGATGTAGATTAAAATTGAATCGTCACACCGACCAACGCTATATTGAAGTCACAATTTTGGGCAATGTCATCTGCAGGTGGTGAGGTCAACTATATATTGTCGCATCTAATATTAAAACAATGTTTCATCCTAGCCAAATATGTTACGTTCTGATTTATAACGGTTAATGTGAGTAATTTCCTTACTATATGACTGGACATTATTACATCACACACACACACACACAGACTCACCGATCAGTTTCATCCTGCAGTTCTGACTAAACTAGCATTTAAACTGATGATTTCGCATTAGTTACGTCATTAACAACAGTCCGACATTGGTAGACTGGATTAAATGAGAGAATAATGTTAAATTATTGTATTCATGACAACCAAATGCGAGTTATCACGATGATGGTATACCTACTATTATTCGAACTAAATTTATTGGAAATTTTACAATGGATATAATATAATTGCTTCATAATTGTAATATGGCTACATAGAACTACATATTCAAAACAAATAGGGCATACGTAATAACAGTTTTAATTTATTATTGCGATTTTACTTAAATTACATTACTTGTTACTATAAACTAATACATATATTTTAATTTCTAAATAAAATGCATCAAGCGCGTTTGTAAAATAAATAATATAACTTGAATTGTTGGCCTAATTTTAAAGTTTAGATACTAATATATCTCCATTTAGTGACTAACAGAAATACGAATTGAATATGAATTCTTATATATTTTTTTATGTAGACATTTTTCAGATTCAAGCAAAAAATAATAGGAAAACTTAAATTTCTTGTATACGATTTCGTTTAGTTTTTGTTTGGTGCACCTACGTGTCGTATATGCGTGCGTATCTGTGTATGCTATATACTATATAGTATGTGTATGTATGTATGTATGTAGTATTTCGTGCTTGAATTATAAACGACATTGTTATCGCAAATGTCTTGTCACGGGAACCGAGGCTCTCTACTTGATAGAAGATCGCACGTGATGCCCAAAACGACAGACGATCAGTGCAAAAAGAACGCATGGTGTAGCGCCCGTCTTCTCTCAACAGAGATATACACCAGAAATGTCAGATAAAGTGAGATGGATATAGGAGAAATACACAGTGAAATGCGTTACATCATTGGAGTCGTGAACCACAAATACTGAACGACGTCTACTTATGATCAATTTTTTTTTGATAGATTCAATGGATATATTTTCAAAGTTATATAATATGAATTATGTATGTTTCTTAGAGAAAATCATTAATATTCATTACTCCTTGAAAACTTTATATAGTTAAAATTGGAATACCAATTACGTCAAAGTCTCTGTCAATACGTGGAGGCTGTGTAACCAAGAAAACAGCAGAGTGGTGGCGTAACACGTATAGGCTGTATAGAAAATAGCAACATCCGAAGGCGTACGTACATACCAGTACTTGAGGCTGCGGTCGAAAGGCGAGAGTTAGTTTCATCCTCCGGGGAGGTAACTGCAGCCACTGTGACTAACAAGCTCTTACCGTCACTCCCGCGGAAACAAACGAATGTATTGCTACACCAACAAAACTACCGCTACCCCTGCAGCATTCCAACAACACAATTTGGTGGAGGTGCTCGTACAAGATTTTCATAGAACTAATAACCAATGGATACTCTCTAACACACAACTAATGAAACATCAGACAAAAACTCGAAACCTAACAGTGTATATGTATCTGTTTTACGAATATATATTTTTACTAATATAGGAAAGTAAAAATATCAATAATTTGGGATGGGTTGTTAGATATATTAACCAATACATCCAGGTATTGTATCTATGGTCTAGAAAGCCTACGCAATTTAACTCACATGTCCAAGTGGATCAAACGTATCATACTCTTAACGCAGACATCGCGTTCAATTTGAAATCCGATAACAGATCTTTCCATCAAATGCGTACGCACAGGTATAAGTTACGCTCTCCGCTACGAGATACAATAGTTGAATGACGTCTGACGGGTGGAAAAAACTATGCGACTGAAAAACGCACAGACATGCTCAACGTAATTGTTGTCACAGTGACAATGACAGGTGGAAACAAAACTGTGCTTTTTGATAGCGGATGAAAGTGATACTGATGATAAATTGTGCACGTTGTATGAGATAATTGTAACTGACTTATGTAAATTTATATTTCAAACTATAAATGTATGTATGTACATACATATGTACGAGCCAACTCTATATGAGTGTCTAGCTATAATTGTATTTACATATGGGTATGAATTGAATCATATTTCAAATAGAGGGTTAATATTGTTACTAAATTAAATAGGTAGTACATATATTATCATTTCATTCCACATTAAAATGTATAACATCGGCCATGTGTTGGCCCTAAACTTTCTTTTACGTAGTCAGTATATTTTGATTTGATAGTATATAAATTAAAATATAAAATGTTTAAATTTCAAGAAAATATTTTCATTCATTGCCCAATAAAAGTGTAAAGTTAGTTTATTGTCAGATTTCCAAAGAAAACATATGTATTTCAGATTTTAAATGTTGGATTTTATAGTAGTATAAAGAAAATATTATTATTCATTACATATTATTAAAAATTATTATGGCCGCGCATTTTTTAGTTTTCAAATTAACTTTAAACCAGAGAAAATATTTATATATAATATTTTAAATTATTTATTAACCTTTGTAACGCTTATTCACTAAACTTATTTGTGACACTGACAATAAATGTTAAATGTCAAAATATTTGAATATTTAAAACAGTTGACATGCATATAGATACGATTTATTATATATAATTTTCCATACCTATGTAACTATGGCAATATAAATAAGATAATAGCAATTTTTTCGTAACTGGTACACTTTTTGAAGAAATGTTTCAAACAAAAGTTGTTCAAGTCATTAATATCTTTAACTTTAATTATAACTATTTTACTGTAAGTGCAGCCGTTTCGAAGATATGCAAAAAGTGTCTCAAGTAAACATGCACTTTCGGTTTGAATATGCTTTTCAAAAATAGGAGGTTTTCTTCCCAGGCATATACAAATCTAAAGTTAAAGTTTCATAATTTTATTTTCAACAGTGTAGGCTGTAGAGCGCATACACACACACACACACACAAATACACACACACACACACACAGACACACACACACACAGACACACACACACACACACACACACACACACACACACACACACACACAGACACACACACACACAGACACACACACACACAGACGTCATTCCAAAAATAGTCAGACTCAATTCAGAGAAGGTCAAAAGGTGTATTTCCGTTAAAATTTCGAGTTTTTTTTTTTTCGTGATTACAATACTTACTTATTACTTCGTAAAAGAAAAGTAAAAATTCAAATTTGCTTTTATTTAAAAGCACACACTCCACTACAATCTGCATTCTTTTTTAGTATTTATCCTAAAGCATAAATATTATAATATATTTGAACAATCAAATATAACTGTAACAACAAAATAAATGTATATTTATAATAAGTACTGCCACTGTAATCTGCGGCAAAAGACAAAAATAAATATTTATAAATGTTTCTTTTTGTTGTTATGAAAATAAAACTAAATATAACTTCTAATAAATGCGGTTTGCGAGTTTTTTTTTTATAAAACGAAACTGTTTGTTGTGACAATGATTTACACTAAAGAAAACTTTTGACAGACTACAAACCGGGTTAAATATGTTTGACCTATAAAAAACAAAAAATAAATTACGCTTGTCAGTTTTTCTTTTTCATTTAAAGTCGAATCATCCAAGCGCGATAATAAAATTTTATGAAAAATTTGAAAAAAATTGTAATTTTGTCCCCGGAAAAAGAAGACGAACAAAAAGGTTGTAAACCACTTTACCTACATCAGCAACGGAAATTTTTATTCCACGTGTGGGTTGTGGATGACGTTAACCTTACATCTCACAGTTACAAGTTGATGGCATGGACGCTTTCTACGTGCGGTAGCATTTGTCATCTCGTCTAAGGCCTACACACTTAGAAAAAAATTCTAACCATAACTAAGCATTTGGTTGTTTCATTTTTCACTAATGCACACTACTTTTCAATAGCTGCAACAAGAATCTAGTTGCAGTTACTAAAAATTAGTTTCCGCAACAAACTTTATTAATGAAAATGAGACAATCAAAGTCTTAATTATGGTAACAATCTTGTTCTAAGTGTCTTTACATTTAGAATGCATTTGAATGAGTAACACTATTATTCGATTCTATTTAACTAATCTTGATTATCTTTGAGTTAATTTTTAATTGATGGCAAAGCTTTTTTTAAAATTTTATTTATCGAGAATAGCTGCAATTAGAGCTCAGAGATAAATATGTGCAGTAGATATATGGGCAATGCATAAAATTCAAAGTAGAAACGATTATACACTTTCGAGGTTTGTTTTTCTGGTACGGGTCACAAAACATTAGATTGATGTGTTGGTCAGGGGCGGTAGTGCATATCTTGACAGGTCGCCATTTCGAATAGGGCCTGCAGGTTGTGTGCGAGCGTGCGTGTGTTGCGGAAGCATGCAGAACGTGTTGTTTCTTCCGTCTCGAGCCGTGACTTGTGTCTGGTTGTCTCAATGCCCCCATATAACGCTAGATACGTCTCATGAGTGTTATACACAGAGTGTAGTGCCTTAAAGGCGGCTGGTGGTCGGAGACCTCACTGCCTCCTTAGAGACTTTCAGTCACTCACACATAACGTCAGATGTTCTTCTGTGATACTTGTGTTCATAGCACGCCATCCATAACCATGTTATATAAATACGAGAAATTGATACAGTTGTTAATTTTTACACATTTTTTAAATATTTTTAATAAAATACTAGGAACCGCCTAAAAGTAGCGCTTTTAATTTAAATTTATCAACAACACTAGTCTAAAACTACGTATAAGAAAATCCAGTGCGGGCCACTGCAAAAGTTTTCTTCATAATTCCATATATTTGATAATATTCTTTGACTTTTTCATAAAATATATTATTTTGATTTAAAATGAAATAAATAAAATGTACTTAATACAGCATATGCTCCTCTTATTATATTTTCTATCGTGTAAACTTGTCTTAGTATCAACATCAGTGGAACGTGTTTATATATTGTTATATTCCCTGGAGCCAGAAACGAAATACACTGCATCCGATATGCACTATTACGTTCGGACGCATGACATGTGACTTGAACATCTTATGATATGTTTGTTTGGCGTGAGTTTGATCTAACATCAGAGCCACACACCATCACTATCAAGCAGAGAGGATATGTATCATACTGAAAGTCAAGTGCATGTCTAGGTTACGAAATGAATGCAATTTTTCAACTAGTTATACGAAGAAAACAAGTAAATATCAAGAAACGACACAATTGCTTCGAAATATATTTCTGTTTATCATAATTTTGATTAGTAGCGCAACAATAATAACTTCCTTTTTCACTGTAGACGATTTGCTATCCGATTTTTATACCTAATAGAATCTATTGCGAACGGTCGTGATTTCTATAATCATAACATTGTATGTTATTTCATTGTAATCTATTTTTCGTTTCTTTTTCGTAGCTGAGTGTCTGTGCGGTGATTAGATTTAACAATCTAAGGAATTTAGTTTCATTATACCGTTTGACTCGTTTTAAGTGACAGTTATTTTAATTCTATTCAAGTAAATTGACTTTTAAAGAAAATGATCATTGCGAATACGATATTGGAAAAGTTTTCTAATTAAAGTGAAAATACGTGCGAGGATTTTCTATTTTAATTTAACTAGCTGTATACATTTGATATTATAATCAGCTTAATGTGCATCAACATTAACATCTTTATTATATTCGCTTAATTTTATTATACCAAAACAAGTTTTGAATAATAAACATATATATATATATTCATAAAAATAGCATATTGGTACTGTATTCTATGAAGCAAAACGTCACCACCGAATGGGATTCTATATAAAAGGGATAAACAGTGCTTTTTGCTTTCAGTGGTACAGATGTAACAAACATTACAGGCTCAGATAGTTTTGTTTGTTATAATCGTTGTATCCGTGAAACGCAATTACCTAATAAACACTCTAAATATTTAAAGAAAACTTATCTATATTTTGATGTATCTACTATTGTATTGAATTGATTGTTTTTTCTCTAAGAGTAATCGAATTAAACAAAATTTATTTGTATATAATAAGTAGGTCTCTATATTACAGAGACGGGACATTAGGTCATCCACGTGCATAATAAAGGTTAATTATACGCCTAGCATCTGCAACAGCAATACAGCCGTGTTTACCATCGGCACGCGACAGAACAGACCTCATCAAAGTGTCACCGCAACGTCTAGGTGCGTGTCACTCGTTAGAGCTATAGTCATGGCATAGATTGGTGTGGTAGCGGCCATATTGGGTGATGTGTGCATTTTAGAAATTAAACTAGAATTAGGTTGAAATAGAAGAGTGCTTTTCTTAGAAAATAGCGAAATATGTGTGTTGGATTAGGAAGATTCTTTTACGTTATTAACAAATACTTATATAAATTCTACTTCTTGATAATTTAGTTGAACTCAACTATTTTAATCAGTTTACATACATTTCTCTGAGATTAGAATAACTGCACACATAATTAATGACGTTATCACTAGACCTGCATTGCGGTATTTGGGGGCTGGGTTAAGAAAGGTCTTAAAAATAAATGTGATTTTTGTTTTTGAGAAAATGAAATATATATAGTTACGCCGCTACACGGACAAATACCTTAAGTGGTCGCATGGTATGTTGTTCTCGCATTACCATTTATTTCCGAGAATTAAATCTGATAAATACACATTTCTAATTTGTTTTAGTTGGACTAGATTAACAATTATCGTGAAAATAATCATACCTATGTGTAGATCTGATCGTGTCAACATGTATAAGTGAAAATTTGCGTGTGTGCGATGTGTATTTATGTAAGAATGCAATCGTAATATGTGTGTGTGTGTTTGTAGTCAACAAACTTGTGTGTGACTGACATTAAAAATCCCTGTCACGCACACACCTCTCTTGAACAAGGGTTGACAGACGCACCACCCATCTATGTGGTGGTCAACACCTGCACTACACCAATGAGTGCTATTTTTTTGTGCGTATATCAGGATCATTCGAGAATATTTCATCCGATTAGTAAATTAATCAAGGGTTTTAATTTTATCGAGTGAAATTTCAAAAACACTGTTTTTGCAGCACTCGTCCTCCCTACACGAAGGTGTGCGGACGCGTTCATTTTAATAAGGATTATTGCGAGAGCGAGGGCATTTATTGATTTATTTTATAAATTCATCCTGTATAATTCAATGCGTATGTTTGTTTTGTTCATTTTTATTTGTTCCTAAACATTCAATGTTTAACCTTTTCTACCCTAAAATTTTCACATTTCATAAAATAATACAATGCAATTTATGTTTTACTAAATATTTGTTTAACATTAAAATTATATACTTATGCGTTAATTAATTTTGTTAAAACATGTATATTTGTTAATTTAATTTAATTATAAGTTGAAGAATAAAAAAGTCCAACTTTGAGAAAATGGTTTGATTAATTTATAAACCTGCTGCATCTTCAAGTAATTTAGTTTGAGTATAAGTCAAGGTTTTATATAAGAAATAAGAATGCAATGGTTTCGGTGGGTATTTGTAGTTCCGTAAAACGATTGCGCGTGAATGAAAACAAAAATTGATTTATTTTCGACCGCAGGTGCATCGAATGTGTGAATTGTATTGAATTCGCGTAATATTTACGTCACAAACATATCTCAGTCACGTTTGCTCAATATTAACTGTTAGGGGAGGTTGGCGTGGCGACATAGAAACTAGACGAACAGTGTGCTATGTGCGACGAGTTGCAACTCATTGCAACTACAGCACCACCAGTCGTTCGTTGTGTCAATATTGAATCTGTATGATTTAACGTCTAGGCGTGAACAACTTGATTACCAGCCAGTGCAGACATTTTTGGTCACCGGCCAATCATTGCAAAGTCGTGTAGCTTGCTTGCGTTTTTCTACGTCCAAACTGAATTAAACAATTATTTATTATTGCACTAGACGTGACTCTACCAATATGACGGCGACTTATGTATGTGTCACAGTACAATAAATTGCTATGAACAAAACTAGTTTTGTTCGTTGCAATAAACGAAGTTATATATATATATATATATATATATATATATATATATATATATATATATATCTATATATATATATATATATATATATATATATATATATATATATATATTTATATATATATATATATATATATATATATATATATATATATATATATATTTATAAACACCTCAAATAACTTTGAGATTTCTAATATTGGCCAAAATATTTGTACATACGTTGCAATAAACGGATTTATATACCTACATATGTTAACACATCGAACAACTTTTGAGATTTGTAATATTGAATTTAAATACTTCCATTAATTGAAATGAATATAAAATTGGCCAAAATATTTGTACGTGTTGATCGAATTTCGTGTTAATAGAAATGTAAACATCTATAAATTTAGATGATTAATAAAAATAGATCACTTAGGTATATGAAAAATATAGATTTTTAAAGTAGGTAGTTGCATTTATAGTGTCATAGAGGCGCTGTAAGCAGCATATGTATATAAGAAGCTTTGCTCATTACCAATGGATGAAAAGCTAAGATATGCGTACGTTCAAGCATAAAACGCCGTTCACCGAAAAGCAAGCATAAAAAGCGGTAGTCACATCACGTATCGATGCGTACATGTTTCTTTGAGCCCGCTCAGATTTCATGTTTTACCCAAATAGAATCTCAAATGTCATCGATATAAAAATAGGAGACCTTTTCTACTCTCGCCGCAACAAACTCCCGTCGTCGATGCCGCTCCCGTCGCGCCGCCTGTCAATATGTATGAATGTGCGTACGCGATAAGAATTCGCGACAATCCCGGTTCAAATTCCCCATCAATCCGTTATGTTTATTTTATAAACAGGCCAAACGTGATTTTTATATTCGTCATTGAGCGTATACGACCGAAAATCAAAATGTTTCGATACATTTTATTTACAATACTTGATTTTACAATTCAACTGTAAATACTTTTCGTATTTCAATTTGGTATTTTATATTATATTACTTAATAACTGGTAAATGTGCGCAATATTTTATAACAAGTCTAAAAAGACTAAAGGTTGAAACCTTTTCGCATATTATCAGCGCAAACCGAACAGGTATGGATGGGTCTTAGCGACGACATCATGTGGAATTGGATATAAAAGAGAAATATGCGTTTTGAACTGGACCAGCTGCGCACTTTTTTGATTATATTTCTCTCTCGCTGGGACTCTTGAACAGTTTTATCCAACTGACTTTATGCATATTTAATATGTCAGAAGGAGCTAGGGCAGAACCAAGCAAGACCAACCGATGAAATGATTTACAGTCACTAGATGTTCGCGTTTGAAAAATAAACGTGCGAAAGGGAAACTGTCGGGCATATGTTTTACGTGATCTCGTGTGTACGTAAACTTTTGATATAAAGCTCTGTAACGCAAATATTATTATATCTTTAGCCAAGGTTCTCTTATTTTATTACAGCGAGAGATGAAGAAATTGGTATTGATTTATAGCTAGGACCATATGAGTTTTACATTCTTTTTCATCTACGTTTCGAGAATCAATCGATTTTATTGTGTTTTTAAACATTTGTTCATAAAAAACTAAATAATAGCTTATATAATTTTCGTAATATAAACTTTAAATAAAAAATTTCATCTTGTAATAAATATAATTCAATACAACAAAATTATGGATTGTAATATGCACTTACAGTTTTGTAGATGCACTGATACTCAACACACACATACATTACACACACGATTTAAGAAATAGAAAATGTTACTCTATCGTCGAATTTTTGTGTTTAACAAGACGTTTTTTACGGAAATAAAATATAGTATATTATTCATAAATATTAAAATTATTATATAGGCGTCAATACCAATAATATTAAATTCATAAGATTGTATTCATATAAAATAGATTTTTATTGATTAACAATATAAATTATAATAAATATTTTCTATATTTAAATCACAATATACGACTATCTTCAGGGGAAAATCACTTATAGATGATTATCATATTTAGGTACAATTACAGTCTAATGCCAAGTTGCAATCACTTTCAAGTTTAATTTTTGAAAATAATTAATAGACGAAATAAGATATTCGTTATATTTAAGTAGTTAAATTTTCAACCGGACATAAGTACAAATATTATTACTATCTAAAGATAGAATAAGAAATACATCTAAATTGAATAAACTAACAAAATTTCAATCTTTTAGTAACAAGTAGATATCAACAACCGTTTTTACCATTATAACTCTTAACACTAAAATATTTTTATGGATTTAAAATAACCTGTAAATTATATAAATATTAATTTTTAAGACCAATAAACATATGGTATTTAATCTATTTCAACGAAGAGTGTAAATGAAATAGCTATACATTATAGAAATGTAAGATTTATCCAAAATAAGAATAACGTAATACGTTACTTTATCAAAAATAAATTACTATTTTCTATAAATAACATAGAACAAAAAAACACTTTGGACGGAAAAAGCGAATGTTATACACAGTTAGACACATGTTGATTTCTCAATAAGGCCATGATTTGTATTAGAAGGGCAAGTCTATTTTGTTATAAAATTATCCATAATAGCTAACTTCCAAATTTTTTGTCAAATAGTTTATTTTAAAATCATTTTGACCCTAGTGGTTCCAGTACTCTCGTACAACATACTCACAACTTCGTTGGATTGTTACATGCGGAAATTCTAATTTCCAAGCAGCCACCTTGATTACAAAAAATATATTTAAATAGAATATTTTTGAAGTTTATAAATGCATATACTTCTACTTTAGATCGTCAAATTATATTTTTGTACCTGTTTGCTTTTAATAACATCACAAAAACTAACATCCAACAACTCGAGGTCTGGAAATGATTTCAGTACTTGTTCACAGATATCTCCACTGATGTTTCTAGTTCCGAGTAAATCTAATTGCTGAATTTTAGTACAACTTCGGATGATTGGTACAAGTTGGTGGTCACCCAGACCTCGACAACATGAAATTATTAATTTGGTCAGGTTAGGACAACCTTGAGCAATGTAAGTTAAACAATCGCCTGGATCATTCAATACCAAACACCAACCAACATCCAGTTCACGAAGATTGCTACATTTGGCCAATTGTTTTATACCTTCAGATGTTATAGAATGAGTTTTCCAACAACTAAATGTGCGGATTTTTTTATTATAAGATGCTAGAATTTCTGCTATTAAATCTAATTCTGTAAGTTGTTCACAAAGATCTAGAAAAATTAATATTACAATGCATAGAGAATAATGAATTAATGCTTCTTGTTATTTACCTATAATAATATGTTCTAAATTTTGATTATTTTTCAAAATTTTTGCTAAGGACTGATCATCTATGTTCGAAGAATATAAATCTAAGGCACGTAGATTGTTAAGGTATCCCAAAGCAAGAAAATCATCTGGTCTTTCAGGGTAACAATTGCGCAATCTTAAATCTAAACAAGAAAAAGTATATTAACAAATATTAAATATTTTCATATAATTGACACGCAATGTATTGTTTACCAATTAAATCTGCACAGTTAGAAATACATTTTAATGCTAGCTGATTTACAAAACGACAATTCCCAAGTGATAAATGAGTTAAAAATTTGCCACAGTGTCTCAAGAATCTAAAAAATAAAACATAACAATTAAATTATGTCTTCTTCTCATAAAATAAGGTGTCAAAACATTTTATGCATTGAAATTACCTTGTAAAACCCGTTTCAGTGACGGCATCTCCAAATCCACACCATGATAAATCTAATTTTCTTAGAAAATTACACTTTGGTGTGAAATATTGTAAAGTTGTATTGTTCACTAAATGCCAATAACGCTAAAAAAAATCTTGATCATTATTCGTATGAAACTTATAAATATTAATATATACTTTTAAACAAAGTTGACGGTATAGAGCGCTGTCGTTCGATGCAGAACAAAACATTCGATTAACTTGAGCACAGTAACTCAAAGATTTCAAATCCAAATAACCGAAAATATAAACGATTACTTCATACTTTAAAAAAATAATAAATAAGAACACATATTCATGCATAATAATAAGATTATTATTACAGGTAGTATAAAAAATGAACTTTCTTCAGTACTGGGAATTTCCTTCATCATATTTTGTCTTCTTTTTTCTATGATTTCATCCATATGCAAAATACCACAGCCAATAATAGAATTTTGTAAATATGTTTTTGTTTTGTAACCAGCTATAAGCACAGCATCTAAAGATGTGTGATAATTTAATGAGCTTTGGTTAAAATCTATTTTTATCATGCTAAAATATAAGTTCATATTAATAAACTGTAAAGAGAGTTTATAGTTTCAAAGCTTTTATAGATTACTTCGTGGATTTCAAAAATTATTTTCATTGAAAATTCAACCATTTCATTTTTTAAATATAATCATTTGAATTTTATAAAATCAAGTTTTATTTGAGGTTTAAAAAACGATATATATATATATATATATATATATATATATATATATATATATATATATATATTTAATAAAGTAAGAGCTTTGAACTTTTATATTACTTTATTAATTTTTTGACGATTCGTATTGGAGGAGAAAATAAACGAGCACTTAGTTCGCAATTCTGTGGAAGCCCTTCCCATAGCAAATTCCAATTTTTACGACAATATCCACCCCATAATCGAACTACAGCCCCAGGATTATATGTCTCGTATATAACAATACTAGTTGCAATAAGAGGTTGTTCAAATTTAACAATAATGTAATCTTCACTAACTATTGGCCCTACATCTTGAGGCATGTACTCTTTTTGAGCCGCTTCAGATTTTGACCACCATTTACCGTAAGATCTCTAATAAAAAAAAGTAGGCTGTATTGATTCCTAGAGATTTCATATTAATAAAATGTTTTAATATGTGTAAAGTGATTTAACGTTACGCCGCCCTGGTGAGAAACTCATCAACTAATTTAACATACCCGTGATGAACAGTTTAATCGCTACTATCGCAACGTTGTACAAGTTCACCAGGAGCGGTGGTAAATCATAATGCTAATATCAACGCTGCTCTCTCTTCTACAGACAAGAGTGAAAATAGCAATAGGTTTTAAATCAATTGGCAGTAGCGCGCTAATCAAATTATTTTTTATATTTAATTTAATTATTATATAAATATAATGATTTTAATTATAAAGCAAATATACTTACTAGCATATATGTATCTGGGAAATCACCATAACATGGATATTTCACTGGTTTACCAATTATATTTTCAGGGGCATACGAAACACTTTGACTATTATTATATTTTGATGTATACCCCACGACAGACTCCACAAATTGCTCAATAAATTGCATATGTTCAGGAAGAAACTGAACCTGATCTTTTCCTGAACGAGACATTATTGTTAAAAATTAAATAATTACAATTAAATTAAAGCTCAAGCATTGTTGGTCAACAAAAAATGACTGAAAACATCTGACTAACAGACATCTGACTTTATGCCACTTTATGCAGCGGCATAAATGTGTAACTATTTTATAACATAGTTTTATGCTTTGAGTATAGCTTCACATACTGATTCTTGAAATATGCAACCCGCAACGTTAGTTAACGTTCACAAATTTCTGAGCGCTTAAATTCAACGTTATCAGTTTTTACACTGCACTCTGTAAAGCATAGGTTTACTAATTTTCTTTCATCCTTTTATAAATTAAATATTTAATATATAAGTTTTTGGTTCCGTATTATATGTTAGCAATTATGAAATTTTATCCATTTCAAATTCATAAAAAAATTGTAAAATAAAGTACTCATGCATAGAAATAAAAAACTTTAATATGTATACTAAATAACTACCAATTGAGTTAAACAAATTCAATACTAAAAATTATTATTTTAGCTTGTTCTACAAGAATTACAAGATACCAAAAATTATTTTCTGTATCCTTTTATAGTAAAAAAATTCAAATTTTATGTAAATGTTTCTATTATAAAGCATTTTTTTTCTGCTTAACTATTTTAATTTATTTTCATTTGTCTTAAAAAATTAGTAATATACTAATAAATTTTGGAAAAAAATATCTCGAATTTCATGTGTGAGTAAATATATTTAAAGAATGCCGATTGAACAAAACGTTATAGATTACAATTTTGTAGAAATAGCCCTAAATAAATAATTTAAATTAAGAATATAATCTTATGAAAATTATAAAATTAAAATGGCGTAATTTTAAAGGATTTGTTTTAGCAGTGTAGCATATAATGGAAATAATCCTGGATGTTTTTGATGCGCTTGTTACTATTTAGGGACCTGATTTCGACGTTAACAATGTGAAGTTAGCTTATTGATCCTTGTGAACATATTGTTAGGTTATACTATATAAAATAAATTTCTTTAATAAAAATATAGTATTATGATTCGTTTAAGAAGAAATAAATGTGAATTGTGCCATAGTGTAGTTTTAAAAAAATGTTTAAGCTCCAGTTTTAAATTTTTCTCATCACAAACCAAAATCAGTAAGTACGAAATTGAACTTCCTCATCCGGATAATAGATGGCTATGTATGTCTCGGTCTCGCCACTCTGGTCTCGCTCAGTTTATTTCCAAATATGTTTCAGCCAGTGGCACCCGAATTTATTTTATATTTCTAATAATAATAATTATATTTTATTTATTATAATTTCAATTCGATACCAATGAAAAATATTAAATTATTTCCAATTTTTTTTATATTGTTTTTTTTTTTTTGAAATATGTATGTATTGCAGATTTAGAAAATCCAAAATAGCTCTTTCATTTTTATGTAAGAACATAATTGCTTATAAAAATATATAAGAAGACAATAAAATTATTTCGCTAATTATTTTGTTAGTTACTTAAATTTGAATTATATTTATTGTCTAAAATACTAATTAGGCTATATATTTTTATGTTTTTCTCACTAGATGAATTAGCACCAGGATATGTACCTCATGCAGTCGAAAATGATAAATATGGAAAATGGGAGAAAACTAGTAATATATCTACGGTTTCACCGGGCCAATTAAAATCTTTTTCTATGATAATTCCACCACCAAATATTACTGGTACTTTACATCTAGGACATGCGCTAACATTGAGTATTCAAGATGTTTTAGTACGATGGTAAATTGTAAATTTGTTACATATAAAGCATAAATTAACTTTTCCAATTTTTTTTAACAATGAACGGCTTATGTAGAATTTCGTTGTTCCTATTTTCGAAGAATTATAACAATAAAAGCAATACTGTTGAGAGTTAAATCTTCTCTTAAAATAGATTTGACTACATTCTGTAAAACTACGCAACTTATTTTTGAAAGACTAAAACAATGCTGTATTTAAAAAACTTACATATTTACTTTCGACTTGCATTGTTTTTAATGTGTTTTAGTGTTCTACAATTACACAAAAATATATAATCAAGTGAATATATATTTCGCAAAACTCATAAAAATTGAAAACACTAAAAACAATGCAAGTTGAAAATAATGATTTAGTACTACGCAGTTATGTAATGTATGAACGTAATTGTATATATTGATTGTAGAAGTGTATGAAATTGTTTTCCTCAACTTTTCTTTTGCTGATATGTCAGTTTTGTTGGCGAAACAACTGCCACCACTATATACAGTCGTGAAATGTAAACAGTGTATCCCCAACCCAAAGCGTAGGGCATGCGTATGAAGTTGGCTCGTAAAAGCCAGACGACTTCACATTGTTCAAATAGTTCAAACCCAAACATTTCTCGCTTCTCGTCTCTGTTGCTATGTGTTTTCCTGGTCATTGCGCCCTCAAGCCAAATCGATATTTATTCACAATCATTTGTCTTTATATGGTAACTGTACGCCAAACCTAACAATGGCGCTTGTTTAGAAAAAATTCTTATAAAATGTTTCTATAAAAAGCAATGTTATATACGTTCCGTAAACAAAACATTCATATGCTGTCGCTGTGTTTGGTGTAATAAACGCCATTTTGTTAATTTGCTTTTGCATATAAACGCATTGTTGCAATTCCACGAAATGAACAAAATTACTCTGCATATATTTCATGTAAAATAACAGTATTGTCCGACCCGGACCCGGCTTTTATTATCACTAGATAATGTCGCATTTTGTTGCATTAATTTATAACTATGATGCAGAAATGTGTTTATTTCAGATATAACTATGCTATTGTATGTTATGTATGTACATAGAAATTTAAATTCATGAAAATCTCTTTCAACTAAACAATATTAAAATCTGTCAAACGATTGTTTCAATAATAAAATTCGATGTAGGTCCAATGAGATAAAATCATTTGTGTGTAGTAATTTTTATTACAATTAAAATACTAGATTATAGTATTTTAACTGACAGGTTATAAAAAGTTGAACACATATTATAATAATTACAAAATTAGATGTGATCGTTTTCATAATTTATTTTATCGTTTTATAATCTGTCCATTAATACATTTCAATTTTTATCATAGCTATAATACAAAAATACGTTAGGCCTGTTTCACTAATGTGAATTATTTCTTATTTAAAATAAACAATGTCGAAAAAAATGTATTCCTTTATGGCATAATGACATTTGACTGACATTGGTAAAATCGAACTTTATATTGACGTTCTTTTCGTATCTTTATCAACAAAATTTATAATATGTTATACAAATACATAAAAAACTTTTGATTTCGCAAATATAACCGTATTTTTTCTACACACGTGTGGCTTATATTTTCTTTCATAACATTACCAGGATTTTACTTTGTAAACATATTCAAATACCACAAGCTTCTTTTCAAAATACACAATCCAATTATTTTAAATATACTTTGACTCTGACGGAGTAGCATATGAAGGATATGTTAATTTTGATTTCAAATAAAATAAAATTTGCGTAAATCTAGCTTCAATTGAATATTTAAATGTATCTGAAAATCTTTTCTTTGCATCACAAAAACCACGCAGAAAATACTATTATATAATATGTGTAGAACTTTTTATTGTCATTTTAATATTATGAAAATTGTTATTCATGTAAATTATAATTGTATTTGTTGAAATTATGTCCAATTTGAAAAGGTTAAAAAGATAATTGAAAAAAACTGTAACAGAAGTGCACCATTTGTGAAAGCACCTTATATTATTTAAACTGACTGTATTTCATACTTGACAGATAAATTGTATGCAGTATTTCTTTATTTTACATGAAGTGTGCTTTTATATTCTTTTTTCAATTTTTTATTTTTGTTTAACAAAAAGCATGCATTTCTTTGGTTGCAACTACGTTGTGGACTATGTCACATGACGAGCGAAGCTATAGAGCTTAAAGCTTTTACAAACACAACACGGTCTTGTCGTTCGTTCTTAACTGTGTAAATTTTTATTGTATTTTTTTGCAATCTTTCCTCTTCTACAATTGCTCCAAAATCTGAATAAGATTCGAGAAAACAACTTACGACATATTATTAAATTTATTTTCTTACGGTATCTAAGTACAGGTACAAATACTCGTAAATGCAAAACAACTCAATGTTTTAATCATTTCCTTATTGGATTCTCAAAATGAATTTTTAATAAATTGATATTACTCACTGAAAAGTATTTCTGTTTCCTCAAATTCTCAAAAGGACTTGAACATTTAGTCACAATTTTATTTATAAATGACAAACAGAAATTAAAATATTCTCCAAAGATTAACAACGCATCCTAAATTGTTCAGAAAAATATGTAAATTAGCTATGAAGTTAGAACGAAATATATATCGGCAACATCCAACTTTACTGTTTATTATGGTTTGCACATTATTTTCGAATAGAACTGTAGCATTTTTTGTTGTTGTTGTTGTTAGGAACAAAATGCTTGGAAAAGAAACTTTATGGGTGCCTGGTATGGACCATGCTGGCATTGCAACCCAGGTAGTAGTTGAAAAGAAACTGTGGCAAGAAGAGAAGAAAACTCGACACGATATTGGTCGCGAAAAGTTTCAACAAGAAGTCTGGAAGTGGAAATGTCAAAAAAGCGAGGTCATACGTCAACAGGTGAAGAAGTTAGGTGTAGTGCCAGATTGGTCCAGAGAGTACTTCACAATGGATGATAAACAGACACGGGCAGTTACCGAAGCTTTCATTAGGTTAGCGATTATAATGGTTTTTTATAGTTCAAACAAAACAATGGACATTGCGAGTAATAAAGTGAAACCTCTTCAAACAAAGCATTTATTTATTTTAGAAGTTAGATTATTTGACTGCTAAATTATTGCACTTTGTAGAAAATCACAATTTTATCATGATAAAAATCTACTCTGCTGTTCGATGTTCCTGTTACACTTGAGCGTCAGCATTTGCATACTCCTGAAGTGGCTCAAGTGGAGTTGAAACGTCGATTTTCATCAATAAAATAAAACAAAATCTTTCACTCTACTAGTCTGTTGGCACCCTGTCACACATCTATATTTAATCATTCGTTAAATAGTAAAAAAACTATTAATAAAACTTAAAATTTATAATCTGTATAACAGGATTTTTTTTATTGTTGTATACTTATTATTTTATTGAAATGTTTTATGGGTAGTTTCAGAACCTTTAAAATACTTCCATTAATCAAACTTCTTTTTTTTAACCCGTTTGTTTTTGTTCTCTTGAGGGTGCCAGTTGTGCTAGTTTTTATTTTTTCCTATTTTACTTGTCGGCCATGTTTCAAAGCTCCAATAATTTATAGACCTACTTAATCGCTAATCCCCTGCGTATGCAAAAACAAATTGTTTTGGGAAGTGGAGAAATAGAACATTACTCCAAATTTAAATAGTTATGTGACAGCGACATATTACAATAAACACTTTCATTTCCTACATCACCCGTGAAATTAAACTTCTTACCTTTTCAACAATTTGTCAAAACAAATTTAAATTTAAATATGTTATTAATATTTACTTTGAATCCATTTTTATTTCATTCCCCGTAAAATATATTCATATTTTGTTTTCTGTTTAAAACTAAACAATGTCAATATTTTTATATGACCAACGAGTTTTACTGGATGGCAACGTTGAATTAATATTTTTATATAATTTTTAAACTTATTTATCTTTTTGTGATTCAACGTATGTATTTTCGTTGATATGAAGATCAAGATATTAAAACAAGCTTAAGAAGTGAACATTTTAAGGAAACCTAACAGATGATTAATATAACTTGTCCAGTTCAAAATAATAAAAATCGTAAAATACAATTTATGTTATACTAAGTATATCAAAAATCTAAAAATTGTATATACATAGAACAGTCCATTATCTTTTGCTTTACTGTCAATAATCTGCCTTGAACAATTTTAAAATCACTGGCTCATAGCAGAATAAAAAAGAAACTACTCTTTTTTTATTGGATCCATCACGTGTCAGTTATTATTTATATCAGCGAGCGCAAAATTCCATTAAAGCGTTTAAACATTATATTCTCGCACGTCCACGTCGAATCCGTGTCCGCAATATTCTATTACACCCCAGATAGCAGAAGGTGTATTTGCGCCGGGCATAGACTTTGTACCTTATAAAATAAAAGACCATCAACCTGTGATGGATCAAAGTTAAATAATTATTTCGCATCTAAGCGTGTTAATCTACTCTAATGTACCGATTATAATTTCACACAGGCTATACGAGACGGGATTGATTTATCGGTCCGATTACCTAGTGAATTGGTCCTGTGTTTTGCAATCAGCAATATCGGATATCGAAGTTGACTATTTGGAGTTGGCTGGGCGAACGGATGTACCGGTACCAGGTTACGAGCAGCCGGTTGAGTTTGGAGTACTCACCAAATTTGCATATAAATTATGCGAAACGGGTAATGTGACATGTAAATCTTTCTGCACATTCTCTCTTTTATTGCACTTTCTGTCTTGCTCACTCTCAGCGTGCACACTACTCTATTTCTGTTTTAAATAGCGACATGTTGAAAATATTAAAGGAATAATAAATGAGACTTTTCAGTTTTATTTGCGTTGCAAGGATACTACACATTTGGTTGCAGTTATTTTTTTCTGGTGTTAATTTTTTAGCAGTGCACCATTAAAGAATTCTAAAATCTGCCTAACTAGAATTTGCATTGCACGCAATAGCAAACATGGAAAGAAAGACTGTTACTTTTTATGTACTAAAATAGATTTTAAAAATAAGAGCATGTTACAAAACTAACAGTATGTTGTAAATAATACAAAATAAACTAATTATATGCATTATATTGTAGGCTGTAAAATTGTTTTATAATAATATTTATACATATTGTTATCATTTCTAAGAGTATAGTGTTTTGGTTTAGTTTAAGATATGCTGTAATCGGTAGTCTCTGTCAGACACGTTGCTATATTACTTAGCCAAGAAATGTGGTGAGATGAAATAGTAAAACTAGGTATAGTTGAGTGTGAAAGCGAGTTGTTTCTAGGTCAATAATAAAAAGTTTTCGATGATATATACCTTTAAAATTGTGCAATCAACCGGGTGTTTTGTTTTTGTTTTATATTTCGTTGGAATTGTGTTGCTACTAATTGACTAGCAAATATTTACTTTAAATGTTGACTTTTGGACGAAAATAAAGTTAAATTAATTAAATTTCATTCTGCACAGACGGAGAGTTGATTGTGGCAACAACTAGACCTGAAACGGTACTTGGTGACGTGGCTGTTGCCGTTCATCCATCGGATGAAAGATACGCGTCACTTAAAGGGAAACATGTCATACATCCCTTCCGAAACCAAGCCATACCTGTCATCTATGATGAGTTTGTGGATCCGGAGTTTGGAACTGGTAAGATATCTATGTCATTGTCTTGCTATATTTTGAATTAACTCATACTATAGCCATGTGCTACTAAGATATGAGATTCTATTATGTCAGTGTTCAACAAGTTACATACATGCAAAATTATGAAATTGAAAATGCTATTGTGTTAGTTTCTAAACGAGCATAATATATATTTTTCTTGAACCACGCGCATTTTAATTAGAACAATTTTTTTTTCACGATTAAGAAAAATTAAAAAATTTCTAAAAATAATAATATGATGCCATAAATTTCAAGTACTAACTTAATTTGAAAATGTTTAACCTTAATTTCGAGCTAAAAATAAAAAAAAACACAGTAAAGGAATAAAACTCCTGTTTTTTATTATAATTATATTTTTTGTAGATCCCAGCTTTTTTTTTTTTTTTTACAAAGTTGAACGTAACATAAACAAAATTTTCGTGGTAGAAAATGTTGTATAGTAGAAGGTAAATTACTCGGTGGAAACATTAATTGCAGTGAAATTAAAATAAATTAGGTGTGGGGAGAGATATAAACTTGTATAATTTGCTGTTTTAACGAGCACTTTCTCTGTAATTTTAATTATAGCTGCACTGATATTGCATTTTGTTTTAATTGTTTTGCAATCATATTTATAAATATGCACATCGTTTCTATCTTAAACGAAGATTGCATGCAAGTAAATTTGAAACTAGGTTTCAAAAAAAGAAACTCTAAGACAGCAATCCAGTAGCTGTAAATTATATTAAACTTAATATTAAAATAAACGCATGATGTCACAGTGCACAGCCAGGTTTTGTGGTCAGAATAGTGAGAGAGAGTGATATTAATGATGATTCCAATCTCTTTATTACATTCGTGTCATTAACTAGAGTACGAATTAAAAGCATAGTCATGTATTAGGTAATTTATCTTAATACTTCTACGAGTTAGCTTATGTTATGGGTATTTACTATAATCAAACCTAATAAATCTTTATGTATACTCAAATTATATTTCCCGGAATTATGGGTAACATTTTCATCCCAAAATGATTGGTTGAGATAACGCGTTTGAATTTGCAAACAACCTAGTAACCTGCAAAGATGATCGTGTGTTTTAACAATCTAGTACGTAGTGCATTGTAACGCAGCAACGGGCGATTTATCTATGCTACAGGTGTGGTGAAGGTGACGCCAGCCCACGACCCAGTCGATTTCGAAGTGGGTAAACGTCACGGTCTTGGCACGGTGCAAGTAATCGATGAGAAGGGCAACATTATGAATACGTTCGGTGGCAGCGGTGGTGTTACTACGAACGATGTATCGTTCGTTGGAATGAAGAGGTTCCAGGCACGGAAACTCATCACTGAACAGCTTGAAACATTAGGTAGGATGAGTTGACGGTGCACTGTCCGCTAGGGGAATTAATGGTCGGAGTGTTATTTAGAAATTCCTTACCAGTTTTGATTAAATTTATATAACACATCTATTAAAGTCTTACAAACTGTAAACTATTGTGCACTGCACGGTAAAATGTAGGATTTTGGGAATATATGGAAATTCAAGCGAGACTGTTTTAATGTAATTCAATTTGAAACTAAACAAAACATTCTATTGCGACTGGGAATTGAATCGCTATAAAATGAATTCTCCTGAGTAATACTTAATTTCCAAGTTAGTTACAATAGCAGCAACCTAAATTCCTGATACTGGGGTCTTAGATAAAATTCAACTCTGTCTATGTAGGGGGTTGCCATTTTAGTGAAAATTCTAACTTATTTAAGTTGATAACTATAAGAGTTTTTATAACATAAACTAGCTTAGAAAATAAACAGTAAAAACAATTTTGAAGGGTTGTCTATCGAGGTCATTGCAAAGTGATCACGCTGATGCTGTATTATAAGTTTATAAGTAGACACTTTCCGTTTTTATAACTCTGAAAACACTCTAAGTATATTTTCGTAATTCTATATGCACGAGTTAAGGTTCAACTTTACTATAAAATATGTAAATAAAATTGTATCTACTCTAAATATCCTTTCCAAGTTTATATAAATATAGCATGGTTCCAAATATGAGATTCTTGCTTTAAATATAAAATGAATAAAGATGGCAGGCAATATTTCAATCCTTGTGCTAATACTAATTTTGTTTTATATAAATCTTTACACTTCCAGAATGCAATAAAAGGCAATATATACTCGAATGTTCTTCTCTTGTCCGGTATTTATTTAACACTTGAATGTTAATATGTCTTTTGTTTGTGTGTCTGTGGATTAGGGCTGTTGCGTTCGGTCGAGGATCACGCGATGTCGGTGCCGATGTGTAGTCGCTCTGGGGATGTTGTTGAGCAGCTCATCAAGCCTCAGTGGTTTGTCGATTGTCGCAGGATGGCACATCAAGCCGTGCAGGATGTCAAAGAGGGTAAACTGACAATAGAACCATTGACCTTCGAAAAGGTCTGGTTCAATTGGCTTGAAAATATTCGGTAATTGTATACTCTTCTATGTAGTACGCTATTATCTTTTTGTGCTTTACGTTATGTGTGCATGTGTATGTATGTGTGGTTTAAATGAACGTTCATAACAATGGAAGTCAAAGGGTTCCATGATTGCTGCAAATTAAATCTAAACATTGACAACATCATTCTAACTGTTGTGTTTATTTGTTTTTAAGTTCACCGTGATGAACTTTTGAATTTATTTAAGTAAACTTTGCTTCTCAAATTTGGCGACTACATTGTTGTTTTGGAAAATGTACTTAAAATATATATGATTAATTTGCATTTTTATAATCACAAAAAATGAATGTAACTGATTTAGCATAAAAGTCAAAATGTCACAATCGTACATTTTTGATAAAACTGACATCAGTTTCTATGAATAAAGTGCTGCGCCGTGTTAATACTGAAGTGTTGCAATCTCATATAACTGTAACTCATTCTTCATTAGTATTTTTATGAATTGTGCAAAACCAGCAAAAACTTTATGATCATTATAATCCTATTTTCTGTGTCCGTGAACATAGCATAACTATACGTAATGTTGAGTAAATTATCCTTAACAGTAAACACATTTCTCAAAAAAGGTTATATTTTTATCGTTATTATTTATTATTGAGATACTACTGTTTTATAATTATATATATATATACTCGTATATATATATATATATATATATATATATATATATATATATATATATATATATAAATATATATATATATATATATATATATATATATATATATATATATATATATATATATATATATACTCGTATATATATATAAATATATATATATATATATATATATATATATATATATATATATATATATATATATATATATATATATACGACTTTGCTCCCTTGCATATTCATGCACATACTATAACTAGTACGCGTATTTAGTTGCGAAACTAACCGCAGAACTCGTTGGTTCTTTTAGCGCTGCGCTACGTGTACAATCGCTGGTTTGTATGGAATACATTACTTTCTTTTTTGTTAGTTTGTCCTTTATAAGTTTTACCGCCCGTTTGGCAAATTTGATATGGTTCACTAGAGAATTTTCTTAATAAAGTTGCATTTTTTTTGTGCCGACAAAATTTTATAATAGTTTTTGTTAAAAATGCTAATTAACCGTTGCTACTATACTAGTTTCTGCGAAATACTGTTTTTACTATACATTAGATATTTTTTCTTCTTTTCGGATAATGTATCTATAATCCCTTACATACGCTAGAGTATTTTATTCTTTTTATATAGAGGTGTTCGAAGTCGATGCGAAACGATTTGATAGTAATAGTCTGGTTTGCTGCAGAGATTGTCTACGAGTTACTCGTACCTGCGGTAGCAGCATAACCCAGAAATGGGATCCATACAGTAAATCAATCACTCGTATTAAACGAATTGAAATTTTAACCGTTACGTTCCATTTAAAGTCACTCTATCCTCATGATTTTCTACGATTCTCCACAAGCTTCTTCTGCGAAGCGTTACATAAGATATTGCAACTTTTATATAGTTTCAATGATTTGAAGGAGCTTATATTTTTATTTATTTTCTTATTTTTGTTTCAATTTCTGAAATGCTTTCCGTTTTCTTTAAAACTGTTTTCATAATAAATATTTATTTTTATACTGCACAAACGTTAATTTTAATAATGCGTATTTGCGGATTTTTGTTCTGGTTTCGTATAATTAAATCAACGTAAAAAGCTTAAATATAATGTGATTTCGTGACCGAACTGAACAAGTTCCAGATGTGAAAAATAAAATTTAATTAGTTCAATTTTAAATATTCGAGTGCCTTTCTATCAACTCACAAAGTATTTAATGGTGTAAAGTCTTTTTACGAATTGCATTTAAAAAAGACCTTTCAAATGATTTTGGTAATTCATTGTTCAATTTGTTTAATCATTTCTAATTACATATACAAAATACAAAAATGCATTGTTTGTAGTTTATATTATAGTTACTAATATCAAAAAACTTGCATATATTGATCAGCATTAAGCAAATTGTATATAGTTTTTGTGACTTTATAATATTGATATTGTCTGTTAATTTTAATTAAACAAATATAACGTTTTACTGAGACACAATTCAACGTTGTTTCAGTGATTGGTGTATATCGCGTCAGTTATGGTGGGGTCATCGTGTACCGGCTTATCAGTGCCACGTACGTCATCAGGCCGACGGCACTCGGGTCTGGGTGGCTGCTGATAATCCTGCAAATGCCCGAGAGAAGGCCTCTGCTAAGCTGTATGTGGCACCGAAAGACATAGTCGCCGAACAGGATGAAGATGTATTAGATACTTGGTTTTCATCCGCGTTACTGCCCTTTTCACTGTTTGGATGGCCAGATCAGGTTTGTCAATTTACTATTTCACTCGGACTTGAAAGCATATATGTTTCGAGACTTGACATTGTCGCTAAGGGTCATTTTATTTTATATTCATGTTTTTATATCTTTACTAGGAACCATATTTAAGTCATGCAACATTATCTAACTAATAATAATTGTTTTGGTTCACAGACCGCGGAACTAAAGCGCCACTATCCTCTTACAGTAATGGAAACCGGTCATGATATTATCTTTTTTTGGGTAGCCCGCATGGTAATGTTAGGTACCGAGTTGACAGGGACGTTACCGTTCAGTAATATCCTACTTCACGGTGTCATTTGCGACGTACATGGTAGGAAAATGTCGAAAAGTCTGGGGAATGTCATCGCTCCGGAAGACGTCATATCAGGCATAACACTCAAGGTAAGCGCAGATATTTTAAGAAAATAAATTGGCGTTGTTAACGAGGATTCCATCTGTCGCACGTGACACCCACATATTGTTAAGAGAACATCCTATTTTTGTTTGTTTTTTGATGATGCTCCATCATTATCAGATGTAATAATGTGTTAGGGAATTTGATATGTTTGTGTTGGTTTTCGTGTGTTCCTTTGTTAAATTTGTTGTTTTATATAAAGATTACTTCTATTGTGAATAAGTTCTTAATGTTATTAACGAGTAAATAATAATGTTTAGATATATTTTTATATTTATCTCTATTTTATTTAAATATATCGTTCGCGATTTTGTGATAATTCTACGTATGAATCTACCATGAAACAGATTTATGAATTATTTTCCAGTTGAATACTCACTTAAAATGTAAATTAATAAATAGTGTCCCTCAGGTATCTAGTGCGTGGTGAATTTAAAACGCTAAATAAAAATATGAATAAAATTAACGAAATATTGAAATGTTGGTCTCACATTTTGACCACAATATTATTACGATAGATAAAATTTAATATATTTTAAAACTGTTTCTGGAATTACCGTGTTTTATTTTCAAATATTACTGGATTAGTAAATTGGCAAGTGAGGAAACATAGATAACCCCATCTTTGAAAGTTTATCTTTGTTTTTTTTTTGCGGTTCTCTGTACTTTAGTGCCTGTCTGTAGAAATAAGGCTGTCAAAATAATATTAACACGTTTTACCCGGACACATTTATCCAATTCCGCAAAAACAGTAGACATATTTGATTTATAGTTCTGTGTAATTTATTACACCATCGTTTCGATTTCTCTGTGTTCAAATCTAGTGGCGTTAATCAGAACTGCAGTTTTTTTTTTCAACTTGTATACATACGTTTCGCAAAAAGAAACAACATGGGTCAGACGAAAAAGTTCAACCAAACATGTCAAAATCTAAAAACTGTACAAATTGTAACCGGGTATGAACAAAAAAATATATATAGCATAACATACACATTGATGTATTACAATTTACATTTATTCATTCAGCTTCACTTTATATTTTCTAATTTCTGAAATAGGGTAATGTTAGAAAACACAATATTTAAGACTAAAGCATTAACATTTTTTGAGAAATTAATGATGAAAAGTATCTATTTGCGTAGGAAGAAATTCGTGAATACGTTGCGAGGTTATTTTGTATCTTCGAAATTATATATTTTTCGCTATAATTATGCCAATTAACGTTTGAAATTTACCAATATAATCCGTAAAACATACTTATTGTCTAATTACGATATTAGATGAATTAATTAGTAAATATGGAATAGAAGCGGCTTTTTAATTTGATTATCCTTGGTACTAAATTTCTTTCTGATATTATAGTTAATTATATTCAGCATAGATAAATTTTGCGAAACAACTAAAAAGTCATTAACACTTTTAATACAATTTAAAGCTATATTAACTTTCTTTTGTAAAGGAGGAAAAAAATGATAATGTTTATATTATAGGGTCTGGAGACGCAGACACGAGCAGCTCATGCAGCCGGCTTATTATCCAGCACTGAAATGGAACGCACAATTTTAGGCCAAAACAAAATGTTCCCCTCTGGCATTCCTGAATGTGGAGCGGATGCCCTAAGATACACCCTTTGTTCTCATAACATTAAAAGTAAGTCTGCTTCACTCCGTAAATGATGTCAAACATAAATTATTATTGTTTATCACTACGGTTTTATAACTATCATTGATATAGTAATAAATGGATAATTCAAAATAGAAAATTATTTTCTATATATATATATATATATATATATATATATATATATATATATATATATATATATATATAATTATATATATATTATTATTTTCACTTTAAGTCATTAAGAATAAAATCTATTCGCATATTCCTGAGTTAGAAATAAAATGATTATACCATCCCTAGTCTGAATGATTGAAGAAATTGTTAAATAATATGAAGACCTATACTTTCATTTGATACTGGAAATGTTATATAATTAATTAATGATTTTTTCAACCCCCTGTTTATCTCGTTACATTTTTATAGATTGCATTTTTAGAAATAACTATTAATATTATATTTATTATTTAATGAGTCTCCACTTATTATGACATCTATGGTTATTTTATAATATATGCAGTCTCACATGAAATTTTGGGAAAATACCATCATCTTTATCATGCGCGATTTATACTTGCTGTTGTTCCGGCAGATATTTGCCTATATAGCCACAGCAATGAATGCTTTTTATGATTCTTGAAATTCGTAGCGTATACATTGTGCGTTAATAAACATTCCAAGATTTTATTATAGTACTTAGCGAATACACGTCAAAAATAGATACCATTAAATCAACTGTTTGATAACTACATTTTTGGGTTAATGTATGTACATTTCGTAGAATTATTTTCTCTGCTGTAATGTATTCCGAACGCATAGTTTTACGTCCAGGCATGTGGCAGCTTCAAATTGCTTGGCTGACTTAGTTTCTATACGTTGTTTTAATAATTTACAAGATTTAGTTAGTCAGTCGTATAGTCAATCAGTTACAGCGGAAATTGTCAATTATTTAAACTAATTATATATGATTATATTAAAGCATAATTTACAATAAACTTTACGTTCAGTTTCTAGGAGTAATATAATTTAAATTACTTTAAAATAGTCTTGTTTAGAGACGTTGGTTTCTGCTGTCACGTTTTGATACACAAAAACAACTTGTTAACACATTGTTAATCTTGTAAGTGCTTAGGACAATTTCTAGTTAGAGTTTTGTGCTTAGAATTTCTTGTGTGTACTTTGTCTGGTTCTGGTAACACGCGCACACAAAAACATAATCTATAGTAATACGAAATTGTGGGGGAATATACGTGATTACATCTCTCTATGTTTGTTGGTCACGTTCTATTCCCTATAGACTTCAGTTGTATATCATCTCCGGGTCTAAGTATCTTTTAATATTTAATAGCAAGCACGTCTTTATAAACAAATAGATTTTAACTGTGATGTAGCATAAATTAACAAATATTAAATATTTTTTAATCAATCTATAATAAATACTGTATTATGTTTAAGGTCATTTTATAAATTTCGACATCGCTGAATGTTATACAAACAAATTATTCTGCAACAAAATTTGGCAAGCATTTAAGTACACGCGGATGGCAATGGATAGGGTAGCATCGGTTAACAGTTTATGCAAAGTTGAATCTGAAGATCTAAACGTAATGGATAAATGGATATTGAGTCGAATGTCGCTGATGGTTACCGATGTGAACGAGGCCTTACAGAGAAACGATTTTCATGTAGCTACTTCAGCCCTAAAGCAATTCCTGTACAACGATTTGTGCGATGTATATGTGGTGAGTGTAATATGTATACGTTGAATTCTGTAATTTATTGTGGCACAAGGACTAAGCTTATATTTCAATATACACAACAAAATTAATTGAAAGTGGTAACTTTGAACAAATTTTACTAGTTATAAAATATAGGGAAATAACACAAAGAAAATCATGTGTGCTAACTATAGACCGTATAATTAAAACTGATTATTATTTTATAAAAGTTTTCAAAGTTACAAACAAGTAATTAATGTTTAGATACCTTTTGTTGATAAAATAATGTGTATAAACAACAAAGCAAAAACACCTATAAACGAACGACCCATACATACTGACGAAACTTTTTTATATATAATTTAATTTATGATTGCTAAACTGTTGTATGATCACTGATTTGACTATAATTACATATTTATTAGACAAATACGAATTTTTATTGTTTGAATTGAATTATTATCTAGTCGAAGCAATTTCTGCTATTTACTTATAGAATCTAGTGTTCATACAGTGCTATAACATCCTTACTATTTGCTTTTAAACTGGATACAAATCTTGCTATGTATTCAACTCAGTTTATTTGATCCGTTTAATAAAATGTAACCTAAATAAAGTTGTAGGTATTGACATAATAAATTATTTGGTATTGGTCAGTTTCGTTCTATAGAATCGGGGATATTTTTATGGTAATTGACTATCACTGTCGTCGTAAATCACATATAGCCAGTAACATATTCGATTGTGGGCTGTAGGAAACCACGAAACCAGGCTTGCGGCTACCAAATGGACCTTCTGCCGTTGGTCATGTGAGCACCCTTGTTCAATGCCTCGATACCGGACTCCGGTGCTTGACCCCGTTCATGCCCTACCTCACCGCCGAGCTCTACTCACATCTACCAACACATCCAGCCATTACCAAATATGATTCTATAATGATGTCACCTTTTCCTGAGGTAAGATTTTAATGTTTATAATTTTCTACAACTTACATGCGATCAAGGAACGTTTGTTTTATAAATAATTTTATCTTTTATATGAAGAGAAACAATTTTTATGTTTTGTCAATGACCTTACCTCTAAAATGATGAAATCAGTACAACTGCATAATAACCACATATTTGGTGAATGTGCGTTTTATATATATATATATATATATATATATATATATATATATATATATATATATATATATATATATATATTTTTTTTATTCTCCAGTGATTTGGGTTCTGCCCAAATTCAATATTTTATAACCAAATCATGTTCAAGTTGTTCAAGATTTCGGTGGATTTTATCTGCGATTGGTTAAAGTTTTTCTTGAAGCTGGCTGGCAATTTATCGCGCTAGTAAATTGATAAGTGTAAATCGAAGCTAGTTTTAAAACTTGTGTGTAACTATAGCATCTAGAAAACTTTTTCTTTGCAATATTTTAACTTGTATATTTACAATTTCACAACAATTTAACAACCACTTTGCGTAGGATACATTTTCTCTAATACCATCACCTAAAGCGTACTTTATCTTATTAGAAAACACAACAAATGCAGCTTGCAACTATGGTATCAATTAATAAAAATACTTTAATATATTTTCAAGATTTCATATTACAAGACAAAAAGTAAATGTTTTGTTTAAAAATATACAAAATACACGTGATAAACTGTAGTAACTGCTGGTCAAATTAAATCTACCAAACCACTAAACGAAGGTTGTGTTTATCTGTTAAATGACGTCGACAACGCATTGTTTTAAAAAGTCTATTTCGTATATAATTAATTTACCTAGTATTTCATTTAAAATGGTTAGAAAATAAAATCTGACTTTCATTGAACATCTGGCAAACGATTAAAAAGAACGTAGAAAACATTTTTAAACTAGTTAAAATGTCCGTCTGTAAATCTACGACCGTTTCATAATCTAGTTAAGTACACAGGTTAATAACGTATGAACGTTAAAACGTTACGTAATGAAAGCCACAATACCACAAATAAAGCTTTCATTTCCAAACGTAATAGTATTAGTGAATAATCCATATACTACCCATGCATGCACAGTAAATCTTGTACATGCATACAACTACGTTCGCAAACCTATACAATGTTTGATACGATTTGACTTTTATTTTTAATAAATTCTTATAGAAAATAAAATTCGATATATAAGATTTTTTTAAATTAATGATGTAATTCTACACAAGTAATGAGTATCTTTAAAAATGTTTAGAAGTTTAAACTATTTTAATTGAAATGCAAATAAAACATTTTACAAAGATTAGTTCTGAAGAAATGTTGAACAACCACTGTACTATTGAGAATGATTGAAATTTAAAATCCAGAACGAGAACAATTGTAGGAGACACAGTATAGTTACAGGATAGTCTCGTTTTATGTATTCGGATTGGTTGCGTATACATACATACATATGTGTCTAATTACAAATGTTGGTTGGTTCGGTTGGCCTGTTCCTATTTCTCTTTGTTTTGTTCCTATTCATGTTTGTTTTGCGTGCATAGGGGGCTGATTGGAGGGACGTGCCGTTAGAGGAAAAGGTGCAAATAGCATTGGACACGGTTACTGTTATCAGGCGGCTCACGAAACTATTCAATATTAGTGTGAAACAGGAACCTAAAGGTGAATATATTATGTTGTTTTTTTTATCTATATTAAAAGCATTTGTGTTTAACGCACAGGGATTTTTATTTAAAACTTTTAACTATTTAATGTCAGGTGATTGATTATTGTTATTTAATAGCAATTTAAACAAAAAGTAGCTTTTAAATTTTCAATGTTGGTATATATTTTATGTGAAAAAGTATTATAACATGAAATAATGACTAAATCGTAAATCATGTTATATTGCGCATAAATTTAAATTTACATACTCAGAGAAGGATTACTCTTACATTATCATGTGAATGAAAACCAATCATAATAACACCACCGTATGCGAAATTTCTATTCGTGCATAGTGCATATATGTAGGTACCAGCAATCTATAAATAGGTTGAAATAAAAAACTAGAACGTGTAACAACAAACAGCTTTAATTTTTAAACAAAACAATTTCTGTCGTGTTTCATGATATTCTTGTAAGGTATGGGTTTGTGTATATGTTCGCATATCATTATTATTCGCTCTGGTGGAATAGAATGGGCCCCGGCACACTGAAAAGCGAGCCGAGATTACGGATATTGTGACGTTTTTAATTAACGCAACAGAAGAGGAGAGGGATCTCTTTGTAAGCTTACTTTGGATGTTAGAGATGCGGCAAATATTAAAACTGCTACTGCGTACGTGTTGGCAATGACGCTGAGAAAGGAAAATAAATTGCAGTGGTTGCGAGGCGAGAACTGTTAGCTGTGAGCTGTTTATACGTACTGTTTGTATTGTGGCCGTTTTGGATTATAATCGATTTACATAAAGTCCTGGTTTTAATCTGACACTTCTAAATACGTTACCACTTAAATTATTGGGTTTTTTTTTATCCGTGGAATTAAATTCATAAAAGCACTGCGTTGGTAGATTTAAAGAATAAATCAGGTTAAAAATGAAATAATCGAGCATACATATATATATATATATATATATATATATATATATATATATATATATATATATATATATATTCTATACAATTCGCGAGTTTTTATGAATTTTATTTGATTTCATAACTGCGTTCACATTCGGCTTTAATTTTATCCACTTTGTACTGTATGTATGTATGTATATAGTATTTTATACGATACAAAGTTCAGTGTCATGAATATATTAGGTACCACCATTGAAATAAAGTTTCTCGAAATAAAAGTAAAACGGCTTTTTAAAGTAGGTAAATAATTCAGAAAAATATAAATAGATTCAAGCAAAAGCGTAACTTTTAAGTTTATTAGATCCCTTTACAGATTATCACATACATTACCGACAAAAAGGCGGACAGAAATTCCAGTGTTGTTGTTTTGCCAATTTAATTAGAAGATAACGAAATAATTTAAATTTTACTGACTATGTACGCATAATACTAACGCATCTTTATATAGCCTATTTCTTCATTTATATTAATTATTATAGTATCTAATTTTTAAAATATATGTCAATATATCGGGCCAATATAATTTATAAAGAATTTCTATAAAGTGTAATATTATTTAAATTCAATTGAATTAACAAATTACAATATATAATGCAAAAATGTACTGTAATATAAAACTTAACACTAGTTAAGTTTTTTAAAATTTGTATTGCTTCCTTTATTGTACTACGTCGAACGTTCAACTGATGGGATATTTAATGAGAATCCTTGCATTCATAATGAAAAGTGTATTTAATGTAAATTTCAATTAAAATTTAATTGTTTTCAATTTCGTACAGTGCACATTATAACTACGCAACCGGTATATTCGGAATTAACGGATACTCTAGCAACACTGTCAGGCTGTCAAGAGATTTCAGTAGCTTCACATATGGAACAAATCCCGGCCAATACAATATCGGATACTGTCGGCAGTCATGCGACTATACATTTGATCACTGGTGTTGAGCGCTCGACAGATGCCACGAATCGACTGTCAAAGAAGATTGACAAACTCATTGTCGAAATGGATAAAATGAAAAAGATGATAAACGCAGATGGGTATAAAAGCAAAGCTCCACCAAAAGTGCAGGAAGCTCATAATAAAAAGGTAACTCTATAACTGTTTCAATTAAATATTCATTTAAAAAGTTTTCAGCGAGAATGCCAATTTAAAATGTTAAACTACGACATTTTCACGCTTTTGACGATAGAATATTTACCTGGTATCAACGGATGTAATTTTCATATATACTTATTGTCTTTTTAATTTATTCAAACCCATATACCTATACATATTAGTAGATTTGTAAGTATTTTAAAATACTAGATGCTGAGGATAAAAAAATGTGTGGATATTGGACAAAATGTCAATTTGATTTTCTAAATGCGCAATTAATTATTCAGATCAATCCAAAATAATAATTAGTAAATTATCCCTCTGGTTGTAATTATATAGCATAATTAAAAATTCATTCAACTCCATTAAATCGAGAATTTTATAGAGATTTTAAAATACATTAGCCATATAAACGTGTTAAAACATTTTTTTTCAGAATTTTTCATATAACTAATTGCCCTCACTTTTATTTTACTTTTTATGTGTCGCACTCAATAAACGCTTGTGCAATAAATTTTTAATGAAATTCCCGGCGTATTTTCGGTCAGTCTGACACTTTAAACGTATTATCACCGTTTTTATCTTTTTTAACCACATTTTTCGGCCCACTTCACACACACACACACACACACACACGCGCATGAAATGAAAATGCCGTAATAAAATTTTGCCAGCGTTTCAGTGTAATTTGCCATCTCGAGAATAAACCCTTGTGCAATGTCGTGTTCTCAAGCGGTCTGCCTATTTGGCGGCCAGTACGCAGAGCTGGCTTAAGCCAATTAAATCTGTGCAGCGTACAGTTCTTGCTAATTTTCAAAGCCATTATTTAAGTTTTTGGTGTTGGGAATTAGATTTTTAAGTGGGAGTAATTACTTCATAAGATAGCATGTTTTAACACTGTTGGAAAATCATATATAAATATATGCATATACTTAACTTTTACGATATGCAAAATAAACCATTTTTAGCTGACATCATTAAAATTCGTTTTGTAGTAGTAAGCTTAAAATTTGGTTCTGTCCGGCGGTGATATCGAGCGGTTGGGTGGCAGTGAATGTTACAGGTGAAAATGTATACTGGCGATATTGTTTATAAATTCAACTTGTTTCATGTCCGTGAAAACGTTTATACACGCTTCGTTTCATGGTTCGTTTCGAATTTCGATTATGAGGCTAATTTGTTTTACGTTTTTGACGGCGGTAGCGGCCAGGTATTTTGAAACACACTGCATCGGTGTCAAACTAATATGAGCTCGATTCTAGACTGTGCAGCAAGTTTGAAAGTAAATGGATTTATATCTGGGATTACCTGAGTATATCCCTAGTAATTGAAAGGTTATGATGCTAGCTTTCAGAGTGGATTATAATGAAAAGACCTCCTAGTTACTACTATGGGCTTAAATGAGATTATACAAATTTTAATTTTGCTTAAAATTTATTTTTTTAAATATATTACTACATTTTGAATATATGTATATTTTTTAATAACCATTAATATCTTTGTAGTGATAAGAATATTTAGCAAATATTGGCATTTTGTGCAGAGAAAATGATTTGAAATGCTTAAAATCGGCTAATTTAGCATTTATATTTAAGTCTTAAACAGAATTAAAAAAGAAGGAAGATTATCAACAAAACCAAAAAATATTATTTATTTTGTAATCCATTCCTTTGTTTGCGGACTCTGTTTATCAACTACAAAAGTTAAATTACGTTTTACAACGCGATAGAACTTTTCTACTCTTTTCATCAAAACTACTAAACGCATTCAATAATAAAATTTCTGTTCGTCTTTTCGCTAATTTCCGTTTAAATTTTTGTTGCAGTTTGTATCACTTGAAGAAGAATTGCAAAAACTGCAACATTTGCATCAGTAGTAAAATTGTTTATTTTCCATCATCTCTTGTTTGCAATCTTATATTATGTAAAAATTGTTTTGTATTCTTTAAAATTAAATTGGATTTATATAAATAAACACTTTTCATTTAATACCCTTGTTTAAATAGTATTTCTATTTAAATCATATATGTATGTATATATACACATAAGTATACATACGTACATTTATGATATTTGTCGTGAGATGTGGAATGTATTTATATGTATTGTAGTATTTGCGTATCAATTCTACCAATGTACATTGTGTAACGTGGTTTTCAGGTAATTGTGCAAACAGCGCAATTTATGCATCGTTACCCATCTATCGAATAAGCAAACTATAAATCAGTATAATGTGCTCAAACAGTAGAGCGCTCACATGACAAAAAAGATAAAACTGAGTGTTTGCCTTCTTTTGTCCGTTAAACGCTTGCGGTACATTTTAGAGAGATATTTAGAATTTTTATTTTTTTTCAAAGAAATAAGATGCAATAAATGATCGAAGCAGAGTTTTTCACAAAAAAAAAAAAAACTATAACAAACATTCGCATGTACACCACGAACGATTGATAAATTTGTAAACTTGAAAATCAATTGAAAAATGCATATATTCAAATAAATATTGTTTTTTCTACTAATTTTTATTTGACTATTCGTATTATTAAAATCGATGTTTTCAGAATTCCTTTCTAAATATGGCGTGTCTTTATGTACATGTTCGGATATAATCAACAAGCTATAGAAAACGACATTTAATTAATATACATGTTACATGTCCATATATTGATCATTAGCAATATTGTCACATAGCATTTATATGCAAATGAATCATTTGATAACAATGGTCCGTATTGATAATCTGGCCCTAAAGGATAATGTTATACCTATCAATAGTTGATCGTAAATAAACACTAAATAGAACATGATATGTAGATGCGTATCAAATTTTCCTACAAAAACATATACATATGCGTATTACGTTAGAGTTATATACATTTTTTATTTAGTTGATATTTTCACCCCTACTTATTATTTGAGATAAGTATTCTAATTTGTGCTTCTGAGCACGGTGCACACACAATTTTGTGCTATGCAAGCGTGACGTATTGTAACATTGGGTACGACAC
>JADQWA010001040.1:0-64625 GCA_018344505.1 Nebria ingens riversi
GTTACAAGGACAAATATAATAAATTAACACATTAACTTTGTATTATCTTTCATATTTTATTATGTAAATTATATCAAATTTACTTATTTATATATGTAAGTGGCATAGTGTATATACAATCAACTCTGTGGCACAGTTAGAAGTAGTTAAGTAACTAAAAAGAATACTGACAAAAAATAGTCATACATTAAAACGCTATACTTCATATTGATGTATTTTCCATTATTTGTTTTACATATAATGGTTTTTACGTCTAAATGGTTATTTATTTCTAGAATTTATTTGTCTGTAAAGGTTAGTTTACATAAGCTATAAAATGCTCTGGTGGTGATATCATAGAAAGTAATAGTCAGCGCCGTAAACTTGAATTTAACTATGTGGCTAAATTCTAAAATCTCCATAAAAAGATTAGTTATAATTTAAAACACATCATATTAGATTGTTTTGATTTCCTTAAGATTAAGTTAGATTTAGGTTATGTTTGAGTATTTACACAAACAATTATGGTTATTACATATACAATGCATAATACTGGTTATATATGAAATAAAAAATTCGATGAACGAAAAACTACTGACATGTATGTACTATATACATACATGTATGGATTATCAAATAAAATGATAATACAGTTTGGAAACTCAGCGATGTAATCCGATCGGTAACGAATAGAAAATCCAATTAAAATGAGTCTACAACGTTCAGAAATTTATCGATATAGTTCTAATCGATTGAGATTAATCTTATGCCGTCGACCTAAATATTAACAAATTTTAGTTCAGCATAAAATTCAAGATATAGTTAAAAGCAATACCCAATTTTTCGATATAACATTCTTCAATAATATGTCCGTGTATATTTAAATAATTGAATTACGACGTACATGATCACTGAAGTGTAATTTTTTTATATAAACATAAGACGGCCGTATCTGTTACATAAACATGTGGACAGAATAAGCTTATAAAGACCAAAGATTCCGTTTTATGTACGGGCCTATAAATACTAAAGTAGCTTACTGTCACCAGTTTATAGGAATCGTTACGTTATTTATTCTTGTATAAAAAATATTTCATTTTATATTTAGCGGGAAAAACCGGAATATCTATCGACGCAGAAGAAAACTGATTGACAAGTTTGCGGTTGAAATGAAAAACACAGCAAAAAATAAGTCGGGCTTAAAAGAGAAATTTCCTATCGACCAGTCGAGTAAAAAATAAGTGATTTATTGAGACAGAAAAAAAAAACAATTGAATAGCGATCGATTCTGTTCTCATTGAGATTAATCATTTATTTATGCTTTAGTGGAGACGCTAATAAAATTCATATTGATTCAATGCAATATAATACTATATAAATGCAAAATTTATGAATATTTGTTAATATCCGATGTGTTAAACGCTTGTTCGTTGTTTTATAAATGGCACTCGCTCGTGATGTAGTTTTGCATTTACGTTCGTAAAAAAAAATTATGAGAAATCGATTTGTCAACAATGTATTAATGCCTAAATTGCTTGTTTTTGCATGGGAATTACATTAAACCAGTTTGAATAAATTTTCATAATGTATTTTAATCAGTAAGGGAAAATTTGAAAATGTGTTGCATTTTTAATAGTAATGGATATTGAAATTTACGAAATAGGGATTGTTATACAAACAATCAGCTATATTCCCTAATTAAAGTACAATTGCTTTGTTATATTTATTATAATGGCGAAATTCTACATTTGGTATAAAAATTTACAAACAAAGAAAATTTGTTGATATATAATAAGTGATTGTAGACGAACATCGTAAAATACTTGTTGATTCCTGTACAATTTAAATTTGTTTGCAAATTAGGATATTTTTTGTTTTATACAAAATTATTTGTTATTTATCTATACATATGCGTTATTTAATTTTAAAAAAATCATATTCTGTTACCTAATTAATAAATAACGAGCTTAAAAGACAAATAAAAAAACGTGCTTTAATTTCGAGCATACACCTAGTATAATATGTTACTTTTATTTAAAATTGTATGCAGTTGTTTTCTGTACTTGTCATGAAACAATTAAATATTGTAGCCGCAATGAAGATTTATTTCTGAATATTTAAAATATTAATCTATTGTTTCGATTTTTTCTATTCCCTGTTTTTGTCGCGTTTATATAAAAAGCGCGTGAGTCCTAAAATAGACCAAATGAACTCATGGATTTTCAATATGAATAGAATTCTCTTTCAAAATTAAAATTCATTATTTTGTAGTTCGTTCAAGGAAGCAAAAATCAATTTTACACCAAATTATAGTATAAGAATTTGTTGTATTTAGAGTCAGTAATGAAGTTCGTAATGCATAAACATATATTAAATGTTGAAGAGTAATGAAATTACAATATAATCACGTTTGCATATTCAATTTATATTTGCTCATTTTCTCCCCTCAAAAAACTTTTTTTTTTTCATTTTGATTGTTTTACCAATGAAATTAACCATTCCTCATCTTGCGTTCGCGTTTCGACATGAACATAGCTTGTTGATCGTACTCTGTATGTATGTGTTTAATTTGGTATGCAAGGTGTGTTTTCACGAAAATAGGTTTTGTTTCCCCTTCGTATGATTGTCGGAAAGTCAAACATTAAAACTTATTCGGCGGTTTTCTCTATTTTGGGCAAACTTTTAGTACGTGTGCGCTTATGCTGTATTTGGTTTCAACGTGGCTGGCAAATTTGTTGAATACAATTATATGCGAAAATAGTATAAGACGCATGTGCCTAGTACTACACGACTGTGTCATACTATGTATAATTGGTTTATTATTCATGGAGGAGGAACAAGATTGTGTTATGTCGCGTGCTTGTACGGCAGCATTGTTTAATTTGTGTATGGATATTTAAGTTATTCCGCGCTTCTAAGTGCCACTGATACACCCATATATTAGATTATACACAAAGAAAAATAGATATTTACAACTACCAACTTTAACAGCTATTCAAGTTCAGTAAAATTATTATCCATTATATATCTAACCTTATTATCCGAATATAACTTCCTACGTTATTTTTGGAATCATTTTGAAGCCTGTAAACGTTTCTAAGTAGGCTCAAAATTTTCCGCGTTATTATCATTTGAATGCATGAAATTTAAAAAAAAACATCGACCATGTATGGGCCCTAAACTTTCTTTTACGTAGTCAGTATATTTAGATTTGATAGTATATAAATAAAAATATAAAAAGTTTAAATTTCAAGAAAATATTTTCATTCTTTGTCCAATAAAAGTGTAAAGTTAGTTTATTGTCAGATTTCCAAAGAAAACATATGTATTTCAGATTTTAAATGTTGGATTTTATAGTAGTATACAGAAAATATTATTATTCATTACATATTATTAAAAATTATTATGGCCGGACATTTTTAGTTTTCAAATTAACTTTAAACCAGAGAAAATATTTATATATAATATTTTAAATTATTTACTAACCTTTGTAACGGTTTTTCACTAAACTTATTTGTGACACTGACAATAAATGTTAAATGTCAAAATAATAGAATATTTAATACAATTGACATGCATAGTAGATGCGGTTTATTATATATTATTTCCCATACCTACGTAACTATGGCAATATCAATAAGATAAGATCTTGTAACTGGTACTTTTTGAAGAAATGTTTCAAACAAAAGTTGTGCAGAATACTAATATCTTTCAATGTTATTCTAACTATTTTTGCTGCAAGTATAGCCATTTCAGAGATATTGCAGAAATTGCAAAAAAAGTAAACATGCACTTCCGGTTTGAATATGCTTTTCAAAAATAGAAGGTTTTCGCCCCAGGCATATACAAATCTTAAGTTTAAAGTTTCATAATTTTATCTTCAACGGTGTAGGCTGTAGAGCGCATACACACAGACACACCGACACACACATACACACACACACATACACACACACACACACACACACAGACGTCATTCCAAAAATAGTCAGACTCGATTCAGGGAAGGTCAAAAGGTGTATTTCCGTTAAAATTTCGAGATTACAATACTTACTTATTACTTCGTAAAAGAAAGTAAAAACATTCAATGGAAATTGTCTAAAAATGTGCACTGAACATAATGTCTAAAATAACTTAGGAAAGTGATATACACAGAGTATATTTATTCTGTTAATTTTATGTGGTTGTAATAAGTATACTTGCCTCAAATATTTTTCTCAAGGTATATCTATCTATTTATCTAAATATACAAATATGTTGTTGTTTTGAAGGGATGTATTTTTGTATTATTGCAAAACTGTCGATATAGTGGCATTGTTTTCAATAATAAAAAAAAGTGACAGTTGCGTGTTTTCTGGTACTTACATTTTTGTTAGTTATGCTATCAATGTCAGAGCGAAACGTGTTCAGTGTGGCGAAAAACTCTTTTTGGCACACATTAAAAAAAGTCTAATAGGAAACGTCAAAACAGTTGCAAAGTAAAAAAACCTAATTCGATCATTTTTATGCTAATTTATTTACAATTTTTGCATCAAAGCTGTATGGTTAAACACATTTTATATACATCATCATGTGGGGGGAATTGATTGATGAAAATTTGTCCTCTAAAAAAGATATTAATACAGACATGTACGTTCTTTGCTTAAGCCATTTTATAACTGACAGCAGGCACTGCTTCTACCTATACTCTTAAAACAAATTGAATTATCCTTCAGAATTATGTGTTATATCGTAAATGTTATCTTAAACTATGTATAGGTATAAATTTGTACACGAAATTGATACGTATATGTATGAATCTTCTTTAACAATTTTTTTGATAAAAACTTGTGGTTCATTATGCGTAAAGTCGAATTAAGCTTTAGTTCTTTGAAGTTTCGCTGTTACATAAGAACAGGAATGAAAGTTATAGTGTCGGAGAAGTGTAATTGAAGCGTTTCGCTCTACGGGTGCAAAACTAAACTAGATCTAGGTTAGTACAAGAGAGCAACTATATATGTACTTGTGGGATAAACGAAATTTCCCGTAACTACGACGTATAGTCTATCTGGTGGTGTTAAAGTTTTAGACCACTTCAGTATTGTTTGCACGTAATGTTAACAATATTTCTATAGTAACACCAACATGTAGGTACTTGTTAAGGTTTATAATGAAGTCCACTACTTCTCCACTTCATCCCCATGACAGCATATGTATAAGAATTAATGTTTTGTGTGGTAACAAAAGTATAAAAGAAGATTGCCTGAATTTTAAGAGGTGTATCTTTTGGTCTTTATAGAGTCTGCTTCTGTTGTTGTTGAAGGTTTATGAAGATGCGACATCATAAAAAATGTCGTTAAACGACCACGGTTGAAAATATAGTGTGTGAAGGAGTGATAAAGAAAATTTAAATTGGTAATGTGAATTCTTGGGTCGCTTGCGCGCAGAAATAAGCGGAGAAATATGATTGAGGGATCGTATGATTTTTATTTTACTAGCCAAAATAAGTATGTTGAGTTTATTATTTGATTTAATATTTCAACACTTTTGGTTTTCCACGAAAGTAGTTTACCATGAATTCCCACGTTGTTATCTTGTTTGATAGAAGTATTACGATTTATTGTTATTTAAATATTTTGTCATTATTCAACTAGATAAGGTAGAAAATTAGAATTGTTGTGAATAATCAAGTATAATTTCGATTTTGTTCTTATAGTTAACATTTACTCAGAACACAATTTGTGTTTTTCTTTTACGTCTAACCCACTAGTGTACTATTACATAACTATTAAGTAAATATAGTATTGATGAATGCAGAGTAAAATATGAGTTACTTATTTTTAACATAACACTTGCAAAGCTTTCTAGATTTAATTTGAAAATAAAATATAACAGTAAAGTTGAGTTAGTAGAAACTTATTAATATATCTTTGTGAAATTGTGCTAGATTTTTTTTTGTGATAGCTATTTCATTGTTAAACATGTGTAATGAAATTAAATAGAAATAAGGAATACTAAAGTAATAATTAATGCTCGTAAATTTGTTGCATAGTACCTGCTGATATGAAGATTATAAAAAAAAATCGCTTAATATATTTCAGTCAATCAATCATAAAGTTTCTTAGGGTAGAAGTTGAATTATGTCACACCCGCTTTGAAGCAGAAGAAAACGGAATAATGGCAAAGTTCTTGGGAAACACATTATATACATAATATGTATTGTAAATATCTAGGTTAATACCTTTGTTGAAAATAAATTCAGTTCCGGACTGAGAAAAAAGCAGCCAACAGCACCGGCACCATAAATTTCAGTGCTGCTGCAGAAAACAAGAAACAGTTGAAAATGGTTAAGCGCTATTGAACGAACGAGCACGAGCAAGCAAGGACATAGAGCCCGTAGACTACTCGATGTCGTTAGGAATCGAAGTGTATTTGGTATGGGGCCGTGTTCTGTTCGTTTCCATTGCTATTGCCGGGGCTAAGACGGATGGTGCGGAAAATCACTACACCGGTCTTACTCTTATCTCACGCGGGGAGACCATAAAACACATGTGCGGCTCCCCCGGTCGGTCGCCGCCGAACTGGTGATTAAATACCCTCCGTGTGCAACCAGCCAGCAGTCACCCACCCAACCAGCTACTATCGCCACCGTCTGCTGCATGTACTTCTCTCCCGTCTCGGCCTGCTCTTGCTTGTTCCTCTCACGTACATACAACCGGAGATTCATCCCGACGCCCGTGATGCTTCTTTTCCTGTTTTATATGGTTTGCTCTCTTTCTCACTCCCTTCTCTATTTTGTACCCGTTTTAAATGTCAAAGGAAGCACGAAACATATAGTTAGCAGACTAAACAAATTCCGACCCTCATTTTTTTATACATTTAACCGCAGGTTGAGGTATTTGTCTTACCCATCGGCAAAGGGATTTAATGAGACGTTGCCTTGGTGTCAAATTATTGAACGAAGTTCTTCGAGGAAGTTGACACCATTCTAGTTTTCATTTTGATAAATTATTGTACATATATGTTTTCTACTCAACGTAGCATAGGTAAAACTTTTAAGCAAGGTACTTACAACCTTCATAGAGTGCCATTCAGTAAATCTTAACGAACGAAATAAACAAACTTGTTTATTACAAAATTAAGTATATTGATACTGAATTTACATCGGTAAACAAATTCATAACCGCAGAACACCTCATACCGAATGTGTTCACGGTTATGGCTTTGTTTACCAGTGTATACTAGTGTTAATTAAATAGCACTACAAACTTTTATTCATTACCTAATGAACTATATCGTCTAATGTCCAAAAGTGTAACTATAATGAACTGACTCGTTATGATACCCGTGGTTATAACTTTGCTATTACGAGTTTCTATTCACACGAAATATCATCTCAAAAATGTGTTTAATAATCGTAGGTACTTATAGATATACGAGTATGTATGTACATACATATTCATAAATTAATACATACATGTATTAGTTTTTAATTATATATTAGGAAACATGCTGATGATTTATATTAATCGTAGTAATGTATAGATATGTATTTCATAAATTTTAAATGAAATTTACATATCTATTAGGTAACAGATTGATAATATATGTTTATCTACCCATATTTTGATTAATCGTTACTTTATATCTGCTCTCGACGATTTTAGTCCATTCGACTAATTCTTAGGCGTACCCTTTTTTTTAATCAGGTCCTTTTCTGTCTGAAATATTTAAAATAACTTCATCAATAGAAAATAAGTGTGGATTTCAAATGTATGTACTTTGATGACGGAAGCTAACTAGAGTTAGTACTAGACAAGAGCGTATCCAAGTTTTGTATTAATGGGGAGTAATCAATCTCAAGCGGAGATCCCTTTCCTATATCTTGATGCTTCTCAGTAAATTTGATATAATAGTTTCAAAATCTGGAGAGTTTGCAAGTACATTAATTTTTGATAACAAAACACAAGTTCAAATAGTTAAACTTCAAACATATTAGTGGTAAATGTCAAAATGATAGTAATATATTTCAGATGTAAAGCGTTTGTTATTTTATAATAAACCTCATTTCAAAGAGTAAATCAACATGCGTTTCATCAATAGGGTATTCGATGTGTCGTGGTTAGTTTACCATGATCATTTGACCGCGGACATTTCACCGCAGTCATTTCACTGCTGGCTAAATCAACACGACTACCACGAGGGTGTTTTTTTTTGTTACATTTGATTTAAAATTGAAAAATATTTGAATACATTTAATTTGATAGGCATGTTAAGATGTTTGAAAAAGCTAAAGAAAATCAAATGCCATTTAGACAGTTAAATAAAACAAATAGTTTAGGTTACATCAGAAACTGTAACAACTGAGACCAGTATGATTATAAGCCTAGTTAGCCGTTCCATCTAGCATTGAGGCTTGTTAATCTTTATTTGAGACAAAAGTCCAATGACACATATATAATTATTTATTTAGAAATCTGAACATAAAAGTCTTAAATGTTATTGGGTAGCATTTTTGTAACATTCTTTTACAAGACGGATAGAATAAGAGTTATATAACATTACTGTACATTTCTTGAATAATCATGTTGAAAAGAATATGTTTTGTGAGAGTTAAGAAGTATTCTTGTACGAATTTAAATAAAAATATGTGTTGTTTTGAAGATGGTATATTTTCATAAGTAGGTTAAAGTTGAAGGAAAAATCTGGTGAAACACTTAAGAATATGGGTAAATTTTAGTTCATCTTAAATATGGCTTGAATAGAGCGCAATTTCCGCGCGACCGAAAAATTTGAATTAACAAACGTAAATTACTTTCATTGTTGGGTGAATGACGCGGGGATGAATTAATTTCAGACTTATTTAAATTTTCCTTTTAGTGGTGCACGACCTTCCATTTAACCCGACCGTAAGAATGAAACGTAAAATTGTGGGCAAGGGGAGCAGTGATGAAGAAGGGAGAAGGAGTGTTGGGCATGACAGCACCATCAATTGTTGAAAGGAATTAATTGTATACTATTGTCAAAAATTGAAAGGAACGTATTGTCACATTGAAAGGCTTGACGCCCTTTAACGCTTGCCAGAACACACAGATCTCTGGTGGTCGACACGGAAATTACGCCCCTAGGGGTTCCAATACGACACAATTAAGGACATACGCTCTACATACGTGCATGCATATACAAATTGTGCTAATTATGTAAATTCATACGAACATACCTCACACATTCACCCGCCCCAGTCGCAATTCTTTCTTCAACACAACACAAAAATGTAATGGTGATTTGCATTGTTGGGACTTTTCTATAGCTTCGCCTGAATTTAGATTAAAGCAATAACGACTCGTAATGAGGACAACAGGGCACCTAACAACGGAATGAACTCAATTTCTATATACTTTTGAATTATTTCAACAATCAATTGAATAATGTTAACTGCCAGTGTTATATTATGATTGGAATTGTTAAAAAAATAATGAACTATTAAAAAAACATTTTCTGAATTGCTTAGAAAACTTTTTTAAAGTAGGAACTTCCTAAAATTGTCTATGCAAGTTGTCTGGCCTATTCTATAGCAAATTATATATTCAATATTGCAATATGCCTGATTTGTCAAAATAGACATTTTATATTTAAAGCAGTTACATATCTTTTTCTTGGTATTGTTTCATTTTATAATACAGAGTATTAATTATTAGGAAGTGTAATTAAGTGTGTCTTAAAACTTTTACTCTTAGAAAACTGATTTGAGGACTATTGTTTTGATATATACTTATACTTGATTCAATATTATATTATATCAATATGTTTGTTTTTCTGTGCTTATTAATTTTGCCCCTATATGAAATACATGTTAGATACCACTGCAATAAGGGCAAGGGCGGCACGTTCTCTACTAGCCACAATCAATATTTTTTGCACATTTATTTTTAGTCCAGATTTTCTAACAAAGAACGACAATTGCTAGCTGTTAAGAAATAAAATAACAAATAACGCGTTCACAATAAAACGGATGCAGTAAATGGAAACGGTTCATTATTCATGAAATAAATAAATAATTTAAGACCAGAATTTTTATATTCGATCTACTGTAAATAATTTACACTGTTCTGTCCTGTTAATCTTTTAAATACGACATGTTTAACGTTTGTAAAATCGTATGACTGTTTCAATTCCTATTCAAACTACTCTATCGTGTACTTTTTTAAAATATAAAGTTTATGCATTTTCTTAATTTTAGAGTAAAATGCGTACAATGTAAAGATATTTGCAGTTTTTTGCCCTGGACTTTCATTTAAGTAGCAGGTATATTTCGTTTATATGGATAGAATATTTAAATATTTTTTTTTGAAAATACCCACACACACACACACACACATTGACAGACGTCACTCCAAAAATATACTAACTCGATTCAGAGAATGTCAAAGATGTGTTTCCGTTAAAATCTCGGGATCGATTTTTATCATGATTACAATTCATCTTCATACACATTCGTATAAGAAAGTTAAAGATCTAGCATATTTTTATTATTGGACTATTCTTTAATTAGAACATACATTGGTGCGTTATATCGTAGAAAAATCAGGCTAGTGCTAGGGGGTCGATAATAATTATACCACTTTACAATTGTCACATTTGTATGTTATGCCCTAGGTGGCCTAAGACCCTTAGTGAGCATAGCGCGCCCCTGAGAACATACTTCATATGTTCTAAATTTAGCAATTTATTTTCTTAAGATGAATAAAACATTAAATAGAATAGAAATTAAATAGAATGATTTATACTAATTTTTTTCCACAATCTTTCACATGATATAGAGTAAATAATTTCTATATTATTTCCAATCACCGCGCGTGTTTGTGGTGATCGTAAAGAAATGTGCGCGACTATTTCACTCAGTCTAACAGTGAGTTGTTAGGGAAAACTTTACGCGTCGTAAAATCTTTCCCCAAGTAACGAATAAATAATGATGCGATGATAAAAGTCGAAACTGTAATCTTGGGTGTGGCACCGTGGTTTTCAACGACGCATGAAGGGGTTTGTCAACAAATCACAGATTATACAGCCCTACAAACGGTTATTGTGAATGGAAGCCGTTACAAAAATAATTAAATGTTAAGCGGTGCCGATTTTTTATCGCACGTGATATTGACATTATTAAATTTTATGTTCTAAAATATGAGTCCCATCTATTTTTAAATTATAATTTAACTTACAAAGGTTATGACGAATTTTAGCAGGTATAAAAATGTTATAACAATATTTTCTAGAATTTATAACACATCAACTTTATTTGGAATGAAATGCACGCTTTTACAATTTCCCAATTTACTTTTGCTCTCTGAAAGAGAGTTTTGTAAAGTATAATTCAAAGTATGCGTGTTTTTGGTATAATTAAAATATCAGTTGTCTTTTTTCGATAAAACATAAATAAATAGTAAAGACACTTATTTGATACTTGATAACTTTATATATGCACCATACACTCATGACAGACCTCTATAATACAACCCTACTTAACTTTGGGAAGTTTTGGTTATCCGTATGCAAGCCTTCGCTCACCTCGACTGCATGGGGCTGAACAATCAACTCAAACTGTGTATATGCACACAGATGTGTGGATTCGAGTGAGTCCAAAACTGAAGCAAAGTGAATACGTGTCACTTGAAGCAAATAATAACTTTGACCGTGAGAATAATAACTAATGAACGAAGATTATTATACGAATATGCGGACAAATATGATTAAAAAACAAACAAATAAAGTTGTTTTATGAAATTATAGAAATAACAAAACATACATTAATTGTGTTATTTGTATAATTAACATTTAAATTTATTATATTATTCAAATATTTATTTCAATTATCATGTTCTATTTTCAATTATTTGCACATATTTGTAATGTAGTAAGTGCCAATAATAAAAATTAATGAAAACATATTCGGCAAATTTTAATTAAAATCCTGTTTAATAAAATACAACGAATATAATCCATACTTCATTTAAAATATTTTGTATTCAACCGTTATACATTACGAGTAGGTATATAGGTATTCATTATTTCTGTAATTCTTTTGTTTAGTCTAAATGTTCATTTCTCTGCATTCAAGAGCGACATTCATTATTAGCAATAAATAAATATTATTGATATACCTATATGAAAAAGAAATGTCACTACAAATACTCTTTTTGTTTAATTAAAATTGTATATCATAATCTAAAACTGGCAAAAAGGTTGTATACTATTTAAATCAAACTTTTCTAAGTTTAAAATCAAACTTGCAATTTCAGTAAGTAATTCAGAATATGGTTCGGTAAAATATAATAATAAAATAATATATTTTCAGTAGTTTTTTTTTTAATTATTTATAAAAGATAGATAATAGAATAAAAATGTTCATGCCCGCTCAATATATGATATTAATTTTGTTTTTATGTATTCATTCATGAGTGTAGTAATAAAAAACTTAATTTATATAATATTATCATATTCCGGGTTCTTAATCCCAAATTGGGGAAATTTTTTTTTATGAAGAATCCGATGAAGAAATATCAATTGATTGTAACCTCAAATAAAATTTAAGAATTTAAATTGATTTGAAGAAATCGGCAATAAAATTTGTCAATAATGAAATGCATAAAAAAGTAATATAAATTCGACAGTATAAATTCCAATAAATATATTTGAGGGATATCATCGGAAAGGAACCCTTTCTGAAATAACAATAAATCTAACTTCACCCTTCGATTTGACACACGACATTGGCGCAGGGGTAAATTTAAACCATAACTGGTAGATTATGTTCGACCCACATGGAGAAATATAAACACATTTCATACTCACACACACACACACACATACCCTACACAGGCACACACTCACAGAAATACAAACATACATATACACACATGTGCTTTAAGGACAGAGGCCACGTTTGTTCCTTTTTTATTGAATCGCAAATAGATGTGCCATAAACATTATGCTTAATAGAAATGACAGTCGTAAAAATGTGAAAAAGAAAAATAGATATATAGAACGCAGTGTTTATGTCAACTCTTTTGGCTCACCACGAGGGAACGAGGTTGAACGAGCGAACAACAACGGAGCGTAAAAATTGCAGCCAAGTAAAATAATGTTTGAATGGAATGGAGACGCGCTTTATGTACATACATAAATTCAGAAAGGGACGCGGATATTGTTATAGGGTGTTGCGGAAACGGGTGTACATAATATTTATACAAAGAGGCGCGGCCGCGTCCACCCCAAGTGTTAAATGTTATCTTTTGAGGTCATGGAAAAGAATATAATAACTACACCGCGGGCATTCACTTTGACAACTCTTCCGAACAATAAGTTACGTACCTCTATATACTTGTAACAATACAGATTGCTTTACTATATTATCCACGTACACACGAACCTAAAAAATGAATAATATACAGCATCTCTATATGTGCAAGATGAGAACGGTTTTAACCAAAAACCCTTTTGAAAAGTCACCCCAATTTATTTCATAAATTTCACGCTCTCTTTATCCCTGACACTTTCGAAAAACACATTTGACACATTTTTCTAGATTCACAAAAATTGGTTGTGCCAAAACAAGATTTAGACCTTAAATCTGCCGAAAAATAAATAAAAATATATATAGAATAAATTTTCCTACTGTCGAAAAAACAACAACTTATTATTGTTAACTTGCGTTGGGTAATTCAATCAAAAATTGCTACAATAGCTGCTTAGTAACATTTTTCTTTAATGCCTAACTTCTTATATAAATAACACAAAGCCATAACATTTGTAAACCATAACGCTTTTCAACTTACTTGCTGGCTATGTATTAAATCATATTTAACATTAAAACATTTAGGAATATACCGTAGTTCTTATTAATTAGGCCAATTTCAATCAACTACAACAAAAGTTACATTATTTGATGTTAAAAAGTGTTAACTTTGTCCAGTCTTTCCATCTCTAAACAAGTGTGAAACTTTGACAGAGAAGCATATGAATATAAGACTGGTTTTAAATATAACAAATATATCACGCCTTTATCCCAATTGCTACAACCAAAAATTGTAGTGGCAAAATGACATGGAATTGTGAATAATCCAGTAAATATTATGATTATTTTACATATGTACTTGTATTTTCCCCCATTGAATTGCTTTTATGTACTCTATATGAAAATTTGCATCTGATACGTCATATTGAAAATGTAAATTAAAAAAATTTGAATATCAAAGACAAATTTGTAGTATTGTATACAGATTAGTAACAATTCATCAGATTTAAAATCGTTATGGTATATTTATGCGAAAATTATATCAAAATAAAATTTATTAAATAAGTCTATTACAATTTTCTCTTTACCCAACGAACTCTATTCAAAAATAGACATATTTAATACAACACTAAAGAACTTCCAATATTTTACAGGATTATAGACTTTCTAGACCCTATGAAATAGAGAATTCAAAATTTTGTTAACAATTACGTGCCATTTCAAAGCTGAAACCAAGAATTGTAAGTTCATCACGTATATTTCCCCTCCAGTGTAGTAGAAGTGTTCTTCTATTATTTTGTAACTTATGATGTAGAACTATCAGGTTTTAGTTCATCATAATAAATATATATGACTGTTTATTTCAACGACGAAGAAGCTAAGAAAAACGCTTACGTCAATATTAGTGATGCAGGGGTCTCGTGTATATTTACGTCATCATCCCTTCTATTTGGTGATCATGAAGCACAGGGTCAAACTAATCAAATGCTGGGATTACGTTTAACAGTTTAAATGACTGCACTTTTATCCTCAAGTCTAAATCACGTTCGTCTCCACTTCACATTATGCCGTAAATTGACAGTTTACTCTTTTTCCGTAGTTTCTTTTATCCTATAGATTATTCAATTCGTTGCACTACAAAATAGATTGTTTGTAAAAAAAAATTCTTCTACGTTTTTTTGTCATTAAATGTTTAATAACTGCATCAAATAACATAATATCCATTATAATTAATTGATTGATATTATATGTGTAACCAAGAGAGTGCCCATTTACATGGTTATAATAATGTACATTTGAAGAATGTTTATGGTAACGCATAAACAATCTTTGCCTTAGGAGCATCTGATTGGGAAACAATTGTAAAATAAATAAATTTACCAATTTTAGAATTTTATCTAATCTTGAATTTTATCAATTCTATTTTAATTGTTGAAGCTGCAACTTATTGTATTATTAATATGAGGAAATCCATCAACATTTTAGTTAGTTTTTACGTAATTATTGCAGTGATTTCATTATTTTTAGCGAATATTTGATAGTATGCAATATATACATAAATTTCAATCGCGTTTAAAACTGTTTCGCATGGAAACATGATGTAACAAGTTAACAAAAGGCGAGTGTACAAAGTGCTAGCAATTCAAGATTAAAGCGGTACTGATTAAATTGTCACACTATATACGATTGAGACTAACTAGGGTTATCTATGTAAAGTACACGTGCGTGTTTGAGTGGATGTTTCTCAGAGTATTTGAATGTTACATGTGAACATATACTAGGTACGTACACACATACGATACATACACATGTACTTTAAATGAAGTGAGATATCCCAAAGTTAATAGTTCAGAACTGACATGAAACAATGTACGATCTCTAACCAGAACATTGCATGGAAAACATTTCAGTAATTCATCCCCGTCCTTGTTAAATAACTTTACAAATTACTATCCTTCGCTTACCCGTTTTACTTACCTTCCTAGCTCGTGTTTGGACTACACCTTCGCGCCTAGGTATTTATATCATGCTCGTATAATACATGAGGTATGAACACCTCTAATACCTGCGAACATATTGTGTCAACACTTTTTGGCGCCCCTAAAGTATATTACTAAACTGATATGAAATTTATAGCATTTCTGTGCATGGAAATATTTCTTATATATGACATTCAAATGAAGTTATGATGTATGTATGGCTGTATGTAGGTTTACTGGCTTCCTTACAATCGTTTTCACAAATGTCAGTTAAAGATATTCGTTAGTTAAAATGAAAAACATCTAGTCACAAGAGATTTCTTATTGCAATATAGCATGTCAGTTTAAACGTTCATTTAACTGAGAAATAAATTTAACTGACAATGCTGAAATAGAGAATATTTAGACTGAATTTTAATCATTTCAATATTCGGTGCTTTAATTATTAAATATATTTACTTTTATAGTACAAAAAAATTTATTAATTGTGATAATTGACTGTTTGAATTTTCAGTAAACATTTCGAAATTATTTATATCAAACATAAACATTATGTAAAATTATTAATTATATCTCCATACATTTTTACAGCTGTATTTCATTTTGATTTATATCTAAACAGGTATCCTATATCTATACATCGTCTACACTAAATAATAATTATGATTATGTAATCTTATATTATCGTGTGCAATGTAGTATCTACATGGGTGCGTGTAAAAAGTTTAAAAATTACTTATCTATACTATTCAGCACGCACTAATCATTGCTAGGTTTGCATACTTGTAGTTTTTAATCATACTGCAAATATTAAGTAGCGAGAAACTGTAGTATTTTTCCCACGGGATACTTAGTTTTTCGCACTAGCTTTCCCACTCTAAATAAATCACTAAATGATTGAATAGCCTAGTTGTACGAACTTTGATTCTTTTTTGGTCTAACGTAAATAAAACTATAATGCAAGTGCAATTATTTTATAGTTTTTTTTATAGTTATAATTGATGTTTGATGTAGTATATTACCGTTCTAAAAATAATTTTTGTTAATAATATACAAACGTTGGCAATATGTAGCAAATATTAAACTTGATATAAAAAGAATAAAAAGCTTCTATATACTAATGTAAATATTATTCAAGAGACGTTGAAAAAATTTATGCGTTTTTAATTTCGAGGCTATACGTTGAATGGTTCTCCCAACTGTGTACATTCCATTATGATAATACAATTTCTCTGATCCCGTCGTTATACGTATATATTTTTTCTAAGTATTCTTTTGTTTGCTTTGTTGAATCTGAAAAAAGGGAACACTCACACAGACAGACCGAACGGGACACAGCGAAAGAATTGTGCTTGATATATTTACCGCAATGTAAGATCAAATACTCGAACGGCGATTACGTTAATCGAGTGGTTTGTCTTTTCGTTCTTTTCCGTTTGTTGGATTTATGTGTTTTAGATCGTGCGAACCATTTGTTAGGCGAATGTTCACTTGTAACCGGTTTACACAAGAGTTAAAGTAGCTAGACGAAGAGAGGAACACCAATTCTGTCGAAGAAGAGAGGAAAAACATACTTTTGTCTTTGGGTGTGTGTTTCGGATCTGCATGTAGATTGCGCCTTATAACTACTACAGTCAATTCCACGCTATCTACTAGGAAAAGCTTTTAGTAGAAATAGTGTTGGGGCATTTGTTATCAATGTGCTAGTGAAGATTTGTATAACAAAGACCCAGATTTGTGTAGGAGTACTATCAATTTTAAAGAATGTTTTTACTTCAAATGGTAACGTTGCTTCAACTTGTGTGGTTAGATTAAAATAAAATCACCTTTTTAAAAAAATCGAAATACATGGCTGTAAATATTTCATTATAAAAGCAGTGTAGACAATAAACAAAAATAAAATACTCATAGCTTTCGTTTCAATATATACGTTATTATATTTTATACCGGATATTTCTGTTCATTTCAGTATTTTATTTCATATTTTATCAATTTTAAATAAGATCTAGAAAGGAAGAGAATTTGATATACTAAGTTGCTGGTAGGTAGTGATGCCATTCTTCTCTTTTTCTTATATTAATTAATATTTAAAAAAACTAAACAGTTTCACGAACATATAGTTTAAGAATTATTTAAATTTGTATCAAAAATGAATCCAGAGGCGCTTTTCAAATCCATTTTATACGTTTAGTTTATAATCTTTATATAACAGTTTGTGATATCTATAGTTATCAGGTAGGACAAGATAACTAAAGATGAAGAATGAACACAAGAAAATCATCATTCCAAATAATTAATTGACTACAAATATTCGCGAAATTTACTAAATTTTCTACAGATATACAACATACATATATGATTTTTGCACTTTGTAGAATTTATAATACTTATGTATCTCAGTATAACTTAGGTATGCAATCCGTGTATAGAATGGCAACACAATTCATAATATTAACTAATATTTAGTACGATATTTGCTATAAGAATGAAATAATTCAAATCGAAATATTTCTTGCAATAACATTTCTTGATTGTTATTAACATTGTTTAAATCAACTGGTATAGAATACCACGGAATTATATATACTTTGGTTGGAAATAGCAGGAAGTTAAAAAGTTAAAGACATAAATTAAAAGTAACAACACCATTATTTGTCAACAGTGAGGTCCCCAAACCGTAACTAATTGCAATATCTTCCCCATGGAGCACCAGCACCATGGAACAGAGTATAGTTGTAGGTACCTCGAACGATAAATCTAATATAAATTACTTAAAGGTAAATCCTCAGTCGAAAGGAACTCTAGGCTGGTAGTAGATAAATTATGATTAACGGTGTTTATGGGGAGCTCTTTTGCGCCCAACCGTTAGACGAAAGTGAATATCGATTACACAATAATTTGGTTTACAAATGATTCGGAGGTGCTCGGCCATCGATAGCGAACCAAGGCGATGTTGACACTTGAAATTCTGTACAATGCAATTTATTATAATGATTTTATTCTTTCTTGGTGCTTGTTGTTTTTCAAGAGATATTTACTCATTTCGAATTTAATTGTATATTTATTCAAGAAAACGGTCATAATGTATTTTGTTTCGAAATAATATAATTATGATAAAGACGGCTACAAGGAATCCTCTGAGAAAGCAACAAGAAACAAAACGAGAAATAATTTGAAACTCCGTTTACTTGTGTCGGCTTAGGAGCAATTATATTTTCCAAGATGTTTATTACCAAAAATAAAACTAGGGATTGATGTAGAATGTTTTAATGAGTGTAAATATTTAATGATACATTTGTTCCTTCATATATTCCATTTTCTTTTTTTACTTTCTTATACAAATGTATTTGAAGAAGTATTGGTATCATGAAACTGTTCAAATTCGAGATTTAATAAAGAAATACACGTTTTGACCATCCCTAAATCGAATCTGTCTATTTTTGATATCCCTTCTATGTTTGCGTGATCTTCCTAGAGCCAAAACTGGAGAAGATGGAATTATGAACGTTAACTTTAAGGCTTGTATATGGTCCGGATGTGATGTCCGTAAACTTAGCACCGCTATTTGCCATGTAACAAAGACATAGCCAGTTTTTTGTAAAATGAATTTCTCTAGCGAAATAGATCCTTTTCACGATTTTTGTAAATACATTTATTCGTAAATACAGGTTTAGAAACGAATTCCCTATTATTTAAAAATTATTAAAAGCTCGTTATTTTTGCCGCTTAAATTTGACACCAAAAATAGCTACGATAATTATTACATAAATTTACGTATGATGTCATTGTAATGATGATCGCACGCTTCAGCCCACAGGTCATACTTTTATTATATTTAAATTTTAATATTCTTCCTATCTAAACAAAATATACCTACTACCTATAAGAAAGTCTAATGCAAGACACTACAGATGTTTTTTGTATTTTGACGTGCATTATAATATTAATGAAAATTATTATATCTCAAAGACAAATATGAGTTTGCTTTGTCTATGTCAGTTCACTTTTTAGTTGAATAATGAATTCTGAATTTGAGTCAAAGATATATGTGTTCTAGAGTTTGTGTAGCTCTGTAAATCAAAGCCTTAATATTGTTAAGTAGTGATATTGTTAGTAGCAAGGCAGAATAGATTGGCAAATGCAGCGCTCGAGATGTGTGACAGCAATGTCAGTGGAGTAATATTCATTTACACAATAATCGAATTACAAGCTAGACGTTCAGTTATTTACGAAACACAATACCTTGATTTAATTGGAATTAGTACAAATATGTATAACTAATAAGTGCAAGTACATAACATAAAATTGATTGATAAATGTCAAGATAATCTATTTCTCTGGCAATTTTACTATACATTTCGACAATAAAGTCGCTTTATTAAATTGATTTTATATACGAATTTCAAATCCCACATTACATAGTTAGCATGTTGTTAAAAACGACGAATAATATATAAGCTTTTTTCTGTAGTAAATTTCATAACTTTTTATATAAATTAGAAGAAAATAAATTTTATTTGGGTCCAAATAAGACTATTCAAAAATATATGTATTTTCTTAAATTAAATAATGTAGATAGAATTAAATCATCAAATACTATATACAGGCAGCTCGGAATAGCTTGAACCATAACCTTCTTGTTCCACTACCATTGTACGATGTACATACATACTATTTATATTTTTGTATTATTCATAGTGCCATTCGCTCTTTCTAATAAATAATATTGATTATGAAAGAATATCGCATTTGCAGGTTGCAAATTATCTAAAGTTCCAGTAAGTGATGTAATACTCATAGCAACACGCATTAACCAACAGATAGTATTATTTTAATAACGCTCATTTCTATCAGCTTCTAGTTAAAATAAACTAAAATTTAACAAAATAGTGTTGCTGCCATTTAAAATGTAAATATATTCAGTGTAAAATGAACTGTAGAACAAATTTGTACGAAATTTATTAGGTGGCTATGTTTTATCGAAATCAGTTCCCTAAAATAAAACATTCTTTCGGTGATTGCTATATTGACTTTTATTTAAAAGATATGTACATATGTCCAACCATATTTAGTTAAACGCCAAGCTTAGGGGAATTACCGTTTCCATTATGTTGCAATGTTTAAGTACGCGTTGACGAGTAATTAAATATTGGGTACAATTTGCATTGCTTTGATGTGCTAATCACCATAAAATATCATTAGCACACTAGCATTATTACTGTCCTAGGTCCTAAAATGTCCACGTTCTTCAAAAACATTAAGTTAAAGGGGACATTTAAGAAAAATACATTTTATTTTAACGCTAATAATATAACTGTACTCCTAGAAATATTTGATTTATAATATCTTGTAATGAAATATTAAAGCCTAGATAACTTCTGGCCAGGCGGCAATTTTGTGAATTTGGGACAGACATAGTGACGCACTTAGATCTGGCTAGGAAACTACATATGTATATGATTAATTATTCATGCACGTCAAATTTGTTATAATTGGCTTTTGTTCTTTCAAATGAACAAATAGAATATTGCAGTCGAAGTTCTGTTTCCCATAAATTATTTAAGTATAATTTTTGGTCAAGTGTACTTCAAATAATATTTATGTCATATTTGTTTTATATTTCTTAGAAAACAAACATTCAAATATACAAGAATTGAATTTATTTTTACTATGCCTACCTTACGAAGTTAATCTATAATGGCATATTTTTATCCAAAAATAGTTGGAGGAAATAGGTTTGAATTCAGAGACAAGCGATGAAAAAACTTCGAAACACAAATAAAAATTATGACTGCTAAAGAAAGCGATAAAAAGTCATGTAGGTATGATATATAAATATTTCCGAGTGTAACATATCATCAACTTTACATATTCTGTTAGTATTTTACGTAAGAGTGTGCCTGGAGCAGACTATTACAGTTATGATTGTTATTTACTGGAAAAAACTTGTCTCATAGGACATTAAATAATCTGAAGAACGTAATTTTTTTTGCCCTCGTTTCTTTTCATATTATATCAATATTGAAACCCTAGACGAAGCTCTTGGGTTTATGAAACTGATGTTAGATAAATTGATTCATGTTCCCTGTACGCTTGCATTTTACTTAAATCCTTCACTCGATTTTACATGCAACCGACCGACAAGAAAATCTTTTGTGTACTTACCTATATATAATATAATAGAGAAATAACACCTTATATTCTTCACGATTTTGTCTATAGGTTTTACCGGGAAATTGTAAGGAAATATTGGATCTAATACTCATGTTTTTTCCATTAGATTTATTGATTAAATTTTAGTTTCCAATATATGTGCGTATATTAATATTTATTTTTGCATAAATCTATTTAAATGCTTTATGCCCGATCGTATCAACACGAATTAAATATAATCCAAGATTATCTTTATTTAATTGTTAATAAAATTAAATTCGAAGTATAAATTGATTAAAATGTGTCTATATATACACAATATTATTGTATATATGTCGAGTTTCATTTTTCAACAAAATATAGTACAAAATTTAATTATTTTTATTTATTGCAAAAACGTACATACATTACCAATGATGACTTTCATATTATTTTTATTTTTCATATACCCATATATATATATATATATATATATATATATATATATATATATATATATATATATATATATATATATATCTATATATATATATATATATATATCTATATATATATATATCTATATATATATATATATATATATATATATATATATATATATATATGTATATATATATATATATATATAATATATATATATATATATATTATTTATATTTTCACTTTTAGTTTTAGTTATACATATTTTTGAGAAAGATAAATAATGATTATTGTATTAGCATTTAAAATAGCATTGAAATGTTTATTGCTATACTTCTCAAGAAGTAATTATGACTAATTCATGAATGTTTATTAAAAAAAATAACGTAAAAATAAATATAGAACAGGGCCGTGTTCATTGCAGATGTGAGAGTGACATTGAAAATTCGACTGTCTTAATCGGGGGGCCTTCACATTATATATTAAAATCTCTAGTGCAGCCATCTTCGGTTGTATTATAATATGACGAAAAGGATTGCAATATCATGTTTAAAGAAATACAAAATTGTAAACTTGAAAATATACGCAGTTTAACAATTAAAATCTGCTATCTTGATTTCACACTATTACTTAAAGTAGACGTATTTTAATGTAACTTAAATATACGATATGAAGCATTATAATATTATAATACAAATAATACATATTTGGCAACTAAAACTTATAAACAATTTCAAGAACAAAAATAGTTTATTTTTCTTTAAAAATGTTTAAACCGGTAACAGTGACAGAAAAAACAAAATTGATGCCTGTCAACTAAAATATCCGAAGATAAATTCAGCATGATAAATATAAGTATAACGTCGTATGTCAAAAATATTGAAAATACCGTCTTTTATGTTTTCCTTTCAAAAAAATAAGTTTTATCTGTTCATGTTTTTATGTGTACGTCATTTTTATAAAGAAGCCAACTTGCTTGAATCGCTTTTCAGTGAACCCTTTACGTATATAAAGGTGCGTTTCATAATAGTAACCGTATAATCGGTAAACAGATTTATTTAATTTTTCCATCATTTTTAATTTTAAGGACTAAAATGACATTATTCCTAATATTATTAGTAACTATTATATAAACAGCTACTTCAGTATTTTATTCTTTCTATCTGTACTGGCGAGCTACGTACGTCTTTGCCAGACAACTAGCGAGTAAATTCGCTGTCTCTCTTGCACTTGCACATTCAAATCATTACGCGAGACCTCCTTCACTTAGACTGGGAACGACCATTTTCATGCATACCTCATAGCTTGGCACAATTATTCATTTACATGTCTTGTTAAGAATGTGATATTTGGGGAATTTTATCGATTGCATTCGCAGACGTGCGCGTTCTTCAGTTTTCATTGGTCTATCTATTACAACTTTAAAGAGAATACTTAGCAAGTTTTCGAGTTATTTTGCAGTTCTACATGTAAATACTAAATAGTGCATATTACAGGAGTGGACGAGATGGGATCTTTTGTAACACATCCGTCTTTGTTTGAGGAATTATATCGCGAATACCAATATTTCTAATTTTGATTCTATATACGTTAACTTTGTAGTTATCATTTGAATATATAAAATAATACATAATACAACTCAAAAGTATCTAGAGTATTGTAAGTTTCATATGCATAAGACTGTTAATAGAATGTGGGGTAAACTACTAAAACGTACAACTATACGATCAGAAAACATCATAGAATAGAAAATACTTTTCAAAGTATCAAAATTGTAATTATAAGTATTAAAAAAGATATTTAGATAAATAATGGCGTTTGCTTTTTAAAACCTCTGCTGTCTTGCACTGGACTTTCTTATACGTAGTAGGTAGGTATACTTTGTTTAGACAGCAAGAATATTAAAATACAAATTTTGAAAAATATATTTATTCATCATGCTACAATAGCAATTATTATGGCTGGACGATTTTTAGTCTTTAAATACATTAAAAACCTAACAAAATATCTATTTATAATATTTTTAATATTTTACTAATCTTTGAAGCGCTTTTTCACTAAATCTATTTTTGACAATAGGTGTTAAATATCGAATCCCAGATTATTTAAGTCTTTTTTGTTTATACTCATAGGTCATACTGTTGCACTATTTACTTCGCTTACAATTAGATACTAGTTAGATAGTTGAGTTAATGCTATCGATAGAACTAATATCAGCACACTATATTTTCTTCGTTGAGTTGTATAGCGGCATTCCTGTCAGAGATTACTGTGTATAGTATGCTCTAAATTAAACTATAACAGCAAGAGTGAAGTATCATCTTAAGCAGCCGTAGTGATTTCGTCATTTTTGACGGGTATTCGGTAGTTTTAATATATAAAGAACATGCGAAGTTTTGTTTTGGCAGAAAGAAAATGAAACAGTCAAGAAAGATAAGTATATTTGGTGGTTGGCAACATGTAACAGATATTTAGATTTATTTACGAAAACGAGAAAAGTTCTATTCCACGTTTGAATACGGCATATTTATTTTTTAGTGGCGGTCGTGCCATAGTGGTGGAAAATGAAAGAAGAAAAAGTAATATGCGTGAACTGTCGAAATGTTGACGTTTTGGGGGTCCTCCGCGTGATTTATATTATTGTTTGATACAATTCACGAAGCGGAAACCGCGAATAGAACTAGGGCGGTGTTCAACTTTTCTTGCTGATAGGTCTGCTGCGCCGCGAACTGAATCAGCTGGGACGCCGAACTGCTGAGGTGTTTGTGCGTGGTGTGGCTTCGTTGCAGGATCGCTCGATCACCGTCCTGTTTTTTGAGTGTATGCGTGAGCTTCTTTTCTCATTTATTTCACATCAACGTTCGCATATTACATCGCAATATATGAAGCCTCCAATTTTAATGAAAATTGCTGCTCTACAAAATTTGTTTTATCAGGCCAGAAAAAAAACACTCTCTCAATTTTCAACCTAGTATGTTTAGTTGAAATGTTTGCTTACATAAAAAAAATGATGTTGCTTACACACTCTTTGGATTATTAATCAAAATAATCTTGCTTTACAAACTCGTTTTGGTAACAAAGTGTATTTAAAAATATTTATATTTAATTTAGGAAACATTGTTGTGTATTATTTAAAAACACAATTATGCATGCATAAGTTAAAGCATTCCGCAAAAAATTGTTTTATCATTTTTTTTTTTCAACCATATAAGTCTGATATAGTTATCGTTACGTATTTAGTACAGAAAATGCTATAGGAAATACTTAGATTTTTAGAAATCGATATTCAATCGTTTAACAATTTTTGAGCGTATGAGAAGTACGACAGTAAAAGAAATGAGATTGGTTCGTCAAATTATATATGTGTATAGAATGGAAAAGAATTAAAGGAAAACATGAATATGTATGAGACCATATCAAAAATAAAGTGGATAAATATAATTGTAATTTATTTGTTTAAAAATAGCATGAGAGGCTTGAATTTGAATGTACCGAATGTGATATGCAAACACCTATTATGATTTATATTATCGGAATAAAAGGGCGAAAGTCAATGCAATATACTCAATCGAAAACAAATGAAAATATAATAAGTTCCACTCAATTTAATCCATTTTGATGTTATTAGTATACACTTATAATGTAAATTAAATCAAGATATGCAAGTTTAAATTAAACTTAATTCCGAAATGTGTGCTCTGTGAAAGATTGAGTTTTATTAACTTTTGCTCTGAGGATGCTTGTATCTATTATGTTTATATGTAATGAAAACAATAATTATGTAACGAAAATTTTATTATAAGTACAGCTTTTGCTGCAAGGTGTTTTTACAATATATTTAAAGCAAACGTTGATTTAATCATAACATAATATTACATGCACTAATTGTATACTTAGCTTCTATTAACTGGTATAGAAGTTTATGAAACAGAAGACCTGTCATCTTTGGACACAATAGCTATATATGTTGGCTTTAAACAACCAACGTTCATTTGAACAAACAATAACATTTTGAAAATGTCTTTGCTTTTTAGGGCAAATTGCAATTAAAAATATTGGTGATTTTTTCCCGTAAATAAAATAATTTAAATAAGTATCTAGTAGACAGAGCAAGGGCGAGTATACGGCATATACGAGGCACATGGTTGTTTTCAATCTTCATTAGTTAATGTGCAATTGTATATGAATTGAAATGCATGCCTGAAATATTGATTAAATCGTTGCTGCTTAGTGCGTGATCATAAATCCTCCTTAATACTATATGGTTTTCAACGGTATAATGTATTTTCAGTGGGTTGTTGTTTGTATTAAATAAGTAAGTAGGTAAAGCTCGCTACGAAATTGTTATGCGCGCTCATGCACTCTGTAAATGATACAATGCTTCGACTATGCTACAGTACGGGTTTGTTTGGTTGTGGTTAAATAGGTCCAATTCTATCCTGGGTATTTCCAAGTGTGTTCTGGCTTTGTATCTGTGTAAACTCACCCCAGTGTACAAGTGTATATTGCATTGTTATCATTGTCATGCGCAGGTCTACAAAACAATCAAACGTTCAGGTAGCCACCATATACATTTCAACATGCTCAACTTTGTATTCGTTTTTATGACGAGTACATATTTAAGAAGATTACTACTGCACGAAATATAAATAATAACATTTTATAAACTAATAGGAAAAGAATTATATTCACAAGCACCAGATGCCCGCCGACCATTCATTTCTTCAAACACCATTACCGATATAAACCCTTAATTCCAAGTAAAATTTACCCCGGTTTTTCCTAAACCAACCTTATCACGGGCATCTTGTAATTCTAGAATAAATATAAATACATGTAAAATTTGAGCTCATTCATGTACGACTGATGATGGCTACTTGGTAGCCGAAATGTACATTTCGTTTTATTAGAAAAATAAAATTGTGAAGAAAAGTTAAAAGTCTGTTTTATTCATATTTATAACCAGATGCGTTCCATATTTTGTTGTAATATTCGTAATCACATACTACATGTGAAATATGAAATACATCTTCATAACATGTTGACAGGTAGGTATCAATTAAACTGTATCGATGTAAATGATAGTAAATAATCAATATTAATAATATGGCTGAAGGGTTGGCAACTATCGTTGAGTGATGTCAGGTCAATCATGCACTCGAGATACGTATGCGGACGGAACAATTACACAAGCAATCAACGAGTGTTCCGCATTGCTGCAACACGCATAAATGTGTTTGTGTATGCAATATTAGTCGAACGCAAATAACACAAAATCGTATAGTTGTGTGCCGCAGTATTTTGGTATCGATATTTTGCAATTGGCGGCGAGATTTGTTTGACCGATTTTTAACTCGTTATAAAAGCAATGGGGGGTTTAATCGGTTTTATGCAGGCAACGCTGAAAATACATTTCCTACAAAGAAAGAGTTTGTGTGTAATTCATATTGAATGGGGGAAATATGCACAGCATTTGGAATTCAAATTTTCTTTTATTATTGATATTGAGTTATTTTTAATATGTTTTAGCATATTTAATCATGCTGAATATATGAAATTTCTTTACGGAAAGACGTGAATTGCAATTATATTTTCTATTTTGAAACTTAAGGTGCAGTAAAGTAAGAATATTATACTAGACTTGGAAAATTATTATTTATAATTGATTCTAGTGAAAAGAATTGTTTTTACTGACTTGTATGCAGTATGAAAGAAAGTATTGTAATCATGAAAAATTATGGAATAGAGGTTTTGCCAATAATTTGCAGCTTTCTCTGAATTGAATCTATTATCACTACACAGTTTGTGTCTATAAATAAAACATATTCTCCAAATTCAATCAATATTATTATAAGACAATAAGTAGTATACTTTCCATTGTTATTGATTGATTGGATCACTGAATATCTAACTGGTTGCATACCTTACTGAACTCCATCAACAGACAAAATAATACAGCAATCAAGGCCCGGATTTTAATTCATATGAGTATATCAGAAACACATTACAGCACAGAAAAATACTACAATATAATAAAAAGCTACAATTCATCAAACATTATTACCAAGATGCACTGATTCGTATATTAAAACTATAAAAATATGTTTGTAGAAAATATCAACTAGCAAACACTTCTGGTTACATATGTTAAGGCGTTATATTATTAACATTATAAATAAACCAAGTAAACTTGAATCTATATGTTCGACTTACAACATAGCGGAGACGGAGACAATTACTTCCTATTAAATGTAAATATCCCATTTATTAATAACTGTTACAATTAATGCATCATTTATGACGGATATTCAATAGTAAATAATATTTCATACAAAACATATTTAAATGCTTCATCAAGAACGTTTTTGATGTAGCAGTAAATATAACTTAAAGAATACGCAGCTCTTGTATTATTTTGTTGACACTGAATAATTAGTTTAAAAAGTTGTTAAATTACTATTTTCAAAAATTTCGTTATACGAAATAGAAATGTGACCTAATAAGGTCTGAAATAGCATTAGTGAAATAAACCTTATGTCTAATAAGAAACATATGTGTGAAAATACGGTTAGCAATCTATCTACGCATCTAGAAGGGTTGTGTATCATTTAATAAGATTATATCTTATTTACGCCAGTAGCACCTGTAAATTCATCCAGGATATCATCATTACCGAAACTAAGTAATCCGAAAATTATAAAGTGAAAATTTACCCTAAGGTCTACCATAGGCGCCGTTGTAATATTGTAGTTAGGGTTTATATTTTGGAAGTGAATATATATTTATAATATGTCAACGTACTAAATATAAAATATATTGAATATAGATTCAATTTTTTTGCCATTTACAGTTGGTCGCAGGAACCCTTCGTTATATAAATTGGAATCTCGAACTAGAGAAATGAAATAAAAAAGAGAAAACTGATAAATGTTTAGGATTTCCGATTCCAATTTCAAAAAGATAGTAATAATAATAATGTTTGATTGATATAAATTATTTGCTATTATCTTTTGATATTTTAGATTTTTTGTTACATGTCAACTTCATAGAACGTTGTGGAATTAAGACGTTTTTTCACCTTTTTTGTTCCTATTTGAAACAATCCACAACAGAGTTATTACAATCATGCTAAATTAATCAATAATCTGTCAAAATCACGTCTCGTGGATTACATATACCTAGGTACTTTTTTTATAAGGGCTAAACCAAAATGTAAAGTTAGGTACTGTTTATAATGCATGACAGCAGGAAAGACTACATTCCAAAATGTAAGGCGTATATTCACTAAAATTGTAGTTCTAAACAGTTGTTGCAGAGATTTAGTTTTTTGACGGGTAATCGCAAGTTCATACACCTATAAAGAATGTACAAAGTTTTGTTTTGACAGAAAGAAAATGAAACAGCTAAAAAAAGAGTGTATTTGGCGGTTGGCAACATGCTACAGAAATTTAGATTTATTTATGAAAAGTTTTATTCCACGTTAGTTTTATAATAATTATCACAGTATGGAACAATAAGGTTAAAAGAATTTAAAGAAGAAACTAGAAAGTGATAATTAACAAAAAAACACATCATATACATTTATCATACAACACCAATATTTGATTCGCTTGAAGTAATTTTTAAAACTCAATTAGTATATATAATCAATAAAATTACACTTGCTGTATTTAAAAAAAAATAAAAACTACGGAATGGTGCAAGTATGTCTTTATGTTAAATGGTTTTACCTAAGAATATTATTATTTAATTTATATTTATTATTTAATATAAGTTTATATTTTTCACTATAATTTCCAAATATAAAGGTATCCTTTATATGCATTAATAGATTTTGAAGAGTAGATCGTTTAATAAATTCATATGAATATAAACGGTGTTTAGATGATGAATGGTCGTTTATCATAAACTTGTTGTTCTTGGTCAGACTCCTTCTTATTTTGTTTTATCATGAATAAATTATAGTCCTCACTTTCCGGTAGGCAGAATAATTTAGAACATTATCAAAATACTATGCATAAGTTTCATATGCTAATATATGCTTATCTAATAGATTAGAGAGTTGTTCTATGATAACACGTAACTAAGAAACTATTAATAATTGTAAAAATTTGTTTATAACGACAGAAAAAAATGGTTGCAACTATATGTAAAGTTAACAAAAAAAGTGTCTCGATATCAACTATTTGGAGTTGGGGAGGAATGTAATAGCGAATGTCTTACAACAAAAATTATAACGCTGTTAAAGTTGTGTTCAAACATTTGTAATAATTGTTGTTGTGTTTCCACTATCTTGTCGTTTTATTGGGTAATTCCGGCTCTAAATGCTCCAACCATTAATTCCCAGATTAGATATTGAACGGGGTTGTACACAGCGATTTGTTGTTTATATCAGTGCAAACTTAAAACTGTTCATGCTCAACTTAACTTTTGTACTTGAAAAGTCGGAAAATACAGCACATGAATTTACATATATGTTATATTCAAAGTTAATTCGTGTCTAGAAGTTAAATATTTTTATACGGCAGTTTGTGATGACATTGTTATCACTATAGTTAAATGACGTTTTTTTAGTGATTATATTCTAATATATTACCCAAATTATATTACACTTATTACAATATTAGGGTCAACATTAATACATGCTATAACACCAAAGTGTGTATGCATATGTCCAACTTCAAAATATCGGTCACCTTTTTATATGTATCAGTTAATTTTGTAGTAAAAGCAATAGTGTAAATATCGTAGAAAATTTGTTGTTGTCAAAAAATAATGCTATAAATATTTATAGTGTGATTTGGTTAAAAACAATGTCACAGCCATAGTATCAGTGACAAATCAGTTTTATGAATGTTTTTCAAAAATAATTCAATGACTTAAAAATATAATTAATAATTAATTATAAAATACAAAATGGTATATATTTATATTACATTAAAAATAATGTAGAAGATATTACATATTTTGCAAAATTTGTTTGTAGAATCTTACTAGACACTGTCAATATAATTGCTATATGTATATACATATCCCAACCTTTCTATTATTATGCCATCATTATTAATACTAATGATGACAAGATTCATATAAAACAAACGTGTTAGCTAATATAAAATAACTCCATCGAATAAATTATAGTACGTAGAAAAAGAAAATTGTACCTGACAAAATAAATCATAAATGATATATACCTACGCATTCACTTAATCAAAATTAATGATGGGTTACTAGAAAACGCAAAAATAGTAATTTCCCTCAATACTTTGATAGATATTACGCATTCTATTTCAATTTATTAGCTGATCTTACAGTAGGTAAATCAAAATAGGAGTAATATTTAATTTAAATTACTAAAAGTTCTCCAATAACAAAACCGTTCTAACAGTACTAATATTATTTATATTGCCTGTAAGTCGACGCCATTTTTTATTTTGCTCTACAATTCGATTATGTAGTCAAAAAATTCTAAAGTATAATTATGAGCGTTCTTTAGTGTGAAAATATTGTCGTCCACGTAATTGCTACTTCAGCAAAATAGTTACGTCGTTAAGGAACAATATCAGGATTGTAAACAATGCGCTCTCACTTATAACATACCAGTGTTACAAATAGAGAAAAATGTGAAAGATATAAAAGCCCACTTTACCTTTTTCTAGAAGTTCACAGGTCTTGATATAAATAAATGAGACACAAACACAAATATACGACACATCACTAGCACACTTCCCACACAACTGACTTGTTTCGACTACGATTATTTCTTGGTGATAGGTTATGCAAGGATTTTGATTTTATGCTTCAGCCTAACAAACTCGCCAGGCTGGTATACTGTAAAACAAAATAGAATGTCAAACATGTTTACAGTCAAATAAATTTGTTTTGAATATATTTACAATACACCTTGAACATATGCGCATATTTACACACGGAAAACAGTATATTTTTGTGTACCTACAAATATAAATAATTCTACATTTCGCGTGATCCATTACGAATACGAGAAATGATTATTTTATCTGCAATGTGACGACAGAATATTAATTTTCTGTCCCGTGGCAACAGTGTATATATAGAATACATTATACTAGTATTTTGAGTAAAACAGATCATATTGTATTTGACTATAATTCTGGATAAGAACATTTTACATTAACAATTGCTATTAATACTAAATGTGCAACAAGTTCTATATATGTTTTTCCTTCTAAAATTTTCAAAATACACTACATGAATATCATCTTTGTTAAACAAAATATTTCTTACTGAAAATTATTAGGAAAAACTTATTTAAATGTTTTAGTTGTGCTGCTTTTATGCAGTTGAAGGTGTTAACTAATAAAATTTAAATTCTGACTTAATATACTTTTGTAGAAGACATTTACAATATCAATTTGTTGAAGCGATGTTAATATTATGTTTAAGTTTATTTCTCGTAATTATTTTATTTTTAACTAATTTATATTTTTGAAATGTGGTTGTAGATTTTTAGCTGGTCGTACGTAATACCGAAAAGCTAAAGCATTCGGTCGTGTATCTGTAAGTATCTCGGCTTGAACATTTTTTAAACAAATCTTTTTGAAAATGTTCCAAAGCAAAAACGTTAATTGAACAAATTCGTTTAAAAATGCAGCACTTCGAACATGAACCAATGTAATTGTAAATCACCGGAAATTGACAAAATTTGGTGATCTATTGTTTTCCAACGAATAAAAGAGAGGTTTATTCAATTGTGTTTCCAAAAACGTAGAAATTAACTTTCAACGCATTATCATTGACACTGTATTTGAAGCTGTGTTTGTTTAAAATCTACTATACAAGTCAATTCAAAATAATATTTTTCTGTATCCCAATTTTTGAAGGATTAGAATTAAGATAATGTTATACTATATTTTCATTCAACATATAATAAATCATAGGTGGGTCTGTTGTAAATTGTCTGAATATCTAGTCCAATTTATAGTTTCATATTAATATTCCGCGTAAATGGTTACATTTTAATCAAAAGTAATGAATAATAATAAACAGCAGAACATAAACTTAATGCCTTAACATAATAATATATATATAATTCAACTCAAGCTTTCCAAATTTCGATTGCAATTTTTAAGGATACTTATAATATCTTGTCACCACATGTCATTTGGTTTAAAATATATTAAACTATTAATCCTTGTTTCCACCAATATCCGGTAAAATCGTGTACATATTATATTAATTTATTCATAGTTAAATGTTGCCTAGAAAATATAACTTTTATATAAATAAATTATTGGTAGATACGGTACTTTCCATTACTTTGAAGCGCCTAAATACCTAATTCAGAGTAACGCACTCGTGAAAGGTTCGATTTGTTAAATGTTCGAGACGCTTATCAAGTAATTATTCATGAAGAAAATCTGATACATAAATCAACGAAACCGGAAACACAAGCGTTAAAATATAATTTATATTCCCACCTGGCCTGATATGATCATAATATTTGATAGCTTTGTATATTCAGATAACTAAAACTTTCGTATAAATCTCCGCTCAAATGTTGCGTCGAGCGGAAACAAAATATTATCTATTATTCTATTACATAAACAACATTTTAAATTTGTTATATTAATACTACAAAAGAAATCTAAAGTAGTAAATTTTTACATAAAACCCATAACCACAAGGAATTGGAAAAAACTAAATATGTATTTCGACAACAATGTTAGTATCATCAGTAAATAAGGAGATAATGTAACGTAATGTCTCTAAGGTAAACTCTAAGAAAATATACTCTTCATCAGATTATCAGTGATTAGAATGCGGTTTTATTCCGAGGGAACTGCAAGACGTTTTAACCTCACCTGAGCCTTACCTATCAATTTTTTTCTGACTTAACTACAATCTATGAATATCTTGTTCTTCGAGGGTTTTGCAGGCGTCACTATATTCACCTGAGCATTATTTATCAAATTTGATATAACTTTTAAATGTTGACAAGATGAAGCATTCTCCAGTCAACTGATATATTCTTCATAGTTCCTTAGTAATTCTGTCTTCTATAATAAAATTTAACCAAAATAGTTTACCTTTACTGGGATGTAATCACACACTTAACTCGTAGATTAACATAAATACTTGAAAGATAACATAATCCGCTATTAGATGCATTCTATAGTGGACTACCATATTATATCCATAAGGCGTCATAATGCGTTACCATAATATATAACCTCATGCCTATTCCCATCATATGAATTGGCAGAAAACCCTTTATATTGATTCGCCATAATATTATATTCATTATATTATTTACTGGTTTCTATGTGATTTACTCATGCTAGTTTATAAATATGATTTAAATTGATTGGGAAAAAATCCAATTATAAGTTATGTGCACCATATTTATACAAGATTTATTCATTTATTTTTATATGCACGTGGACAGAAAGTCAGGTATTCTACGGTGCCATTGGCCGCAATTTGATAGTCACTATAGATCACTGGCGGACAATTTATTATGCACAAAAAATATATAATATTTTTGGCATTATCCTGCGTGCATTCATTCGCCAAGTGGATGTCTATTAACTCTCGCCCACGCCCTCTCCATACAAATTCATAGATCTGCAAATGCTCAAAATAATAATGAATAAGTAACGTAGTCCACCAATGGTGAAGCATATAAATATATTATGACATTTTAAACGCCTTTCACAGCTCTATCTGCATTTAAAGTGTTGAAACTCAAGGTGAATAACTGTTTAATCAATGTTTGCTGTCACAATTTTTATTTACAATCACAACAATGTGATTTTAGATAAACATTGCGACAGTATTCAAGAAGCAATCATTGGAACGCCTCTTCAATTTTATGTTGTTGAGGATAAAATCCTAAATAAATAACTTAGCGTCTAGTTTTTTTTTTCAATCAGTTGGACGAATAAAAATTTAATAGACTCTTTCGCGTTAAAACATTTCACGACTTTTCACTTTATATTGACAAACTTTTTCGCATCAGTTAAGTTTACTTGTCTTATAGATTTAAGTTTATATCGTTCGTGAAATCCGAATAAAACTTTAAATTGTCATTCTTTACATTCCTCGAAACGAACATTTATTTTTAACATTTATATAAATTTTGACTTGTTCGATTCGTAACTTTACACCTACCCGAAAAAGTTTCGTTTCGTACTAGCTCTTCGCAACCATATTTTGTGTAGCGATTGAACTTCTGCTATTTAGTATTGCACATTTTTTTTTTAATCGTAACTTAAAAACTTTACAGTTGCAACGAGTTTGATTCAATACATATCTACCCAATTACCTATTGGTGCAAATTTACCTTATTTTAGAAATAAAATAAATCAAACTTAAATTGTTTCTTTAAAAAGTATTACTAGACGAAAATTTATTTATTTTACTGTATATTTAAAAAAATATATAGATAGGTTCTCATTTTATATTAAGAATAATAATAGCATTTGATTAAATTCAAATATATATATATATATATATATATATATATATATATATATATATATATATATATATATATATATATGCTCTTTATTATTGATAATTATGTGGTATGTTACTGACTTATACTGTAACGAATCTCATGGAACAAAGTAAACAGAACTGAATTCCAGAACCTGGCGATATGCAACCCTGCGGTTACGCTAGATCGAGCACATTCACAATGCGCCATAAGCCGAGTAACACTGCTTTCCGAATCCTGCAGATCAAAGAGTGGAACTAAGGTCTGATTATTACTATTTTCAGCATAACAGCACTCAATCATTTCTATTTTTCTTACTTTTTATAATGGAGATAGAATTTTAATAACCAGTTATAAACGTCAAACAGCAATGGCAGAGTTATATGTGCGCGTTGTTTTTATATTTTCATGGCATCACACATTTTTGTAAAAATTATACTTTTAATATCGTCGACTTTAACGGGTCAGGAAATTTAAAACTAGAACGTGCAGATGCAGTATTTTTCCTCTATAAAAACTCTAAATACACATTAATCCTTATGCTACATCATCCAGATCACCACTTTGTGTATATTTATATAAATAAATAAATAAAATCCTGTGATAAGTATATATGCATATCAAATATGTGTTTCAACTAGATAAATATTATTTGAAAAATACATATTTTCTAAATTTGATTATATTGTACAGAATAAATATGTTTATATACATTATAAATACGTTGGCTTATATCTTTAATTAATACATTTTTTGAATCGATGTATAGAAGAATAGTATAAATTACAAATATAAGCCAATCTATTTATTTTGTATATAAACATATTTATTCTGCTTGCAGCAAGTTTGCAATATAATAGAATTAATAAAAAAATTATAATTCACAAATAATATTTATCTAGTTGGAATACATATATGAGTATACATATTATTACAGTATTTAAATTTGTCATATGGTTTGTTAACAAATTATATTTATTTTTGGTATTTTATAAATAGACAGAAAATATAGTTTATTTATTGTTATATTTTACTTATAAATTTCTGCACGTATTGGGTTAAGATACATGTACAATTATTTGGCATTTTTTAAATATACTTACATTTTTTTCAGTAAAATGAAAGCATTCGTATAACTTAATAGAGCGATGTAAAGGCTCCATGACCACTTGATAAAGCGGGGATAAAGTAAAATCTGTCGAGTTCTGTACATACTATTGTATCTATAACAGATGACCTACAATTATAGTTTTTGTTACAGAACATGACCATTTTACAAAATGACAAATTGTGACATTTTCATATGTAACATAGGAGTGTAATCATTTACCTGACTTTACATGACTTCATTGAACTAGCAAATTTCTATTAACAATTATTGTTGTTTACAGACACTATTAATACACTGTTTATTTCATCATTAATTTAATTAATAACATCCGATCAAATCATTTGTAAATTATTAAAACTTTTCTGAGCTAGACAAATTTGGCCTATATCTGCTATCTTTTACTTTCTTTCTCTAATACAATAAATTTTGAGTTTACTGGAAGGTGTGACTACAGTCTGTTTTTTATCGTTTGTAAAATTATTTACAAACTTTTTTATGTTAAAATGAAATCGGGTAAGTAGGCTTTAGACTGGCTTAACTATTTTTTGTTTTTGGCACAGATAAATATTTTACAGTTGAACTGTCAGGAAAGTGGTTTTAAAAATTATCACTTTTTCTGTGGATTGCTGAGAGTCTAAGCTAAGATAATTTAACCTACATTTCATTAGTTGAAAAAGCTTGTATGTAAATTTTGTCCATGAGTGTGGGTTGGAGAGAAAAAAGCTAAGGCTTAACGGCAAAAGCCTTGGAGAGGCGGGTCAGGATTTATGTGAGGCTATTTGCCAATGGAACATGTACTTTAAACTGGATAAATAGATAATACTTAGGCGGCAACGGGAACGGTTATCAAGTGGAAGCACGGTGCAATTAATTTGATCTAAAGATCCATCCGGCGACCGGACAACGTCCGGTTTGCGGAGACTGACCGACCGACCAACCGGTATCAACCCAGTCCCATCCTCTTTCCCCATATTCAACGTAGCTTGCTTTTGGTGAGGGACCAAGAGTTGAGTATCTATTCCTTGTTATACATTGTTAAAGTCCCGGACGACGACCAGAAGAGCTAGCAACTCGTTGGTGTGGCGAAATCTGATATCAACGAAGCTGGCCATTGCCGTCCCTAACGCCGAGCTGCAGTTAAGCATACACCCGGGAATTTACGAACATGTCCCCATGTACTCTTTTGCAACCTTTTCACACACAACGAGATCTGTCGACGCTTTACTGTGGGATATATTTGTTAAACGAAAAGAAAAATAACCGAATTATTGTGTACCCAATGGCCACCTGTACACTCGTAAAGAATTGATTTCACTCCGGTGTACAAACACATTTACATTGTTAGCGTAAATGTAACGCCCATAATTTTACCTTTTGGGGTTATAAACTCAATAAAAATGTACATGTAAACGACGTTTATTTTTGTTTTCTCCGGAGAATAATATTTAAATTAAAATTTTGGGAAAATACAGGTTTGTATTCTGGATTGATCTTCAGAGAGTAGTACTCATTTATTATGTATAAATATAGCAATAATTATAGCTATGAAATTTTAGCGTTTCAAGAATAGATTTTTAACACATTTTTATCGCGCTTTTCGTTTTCTTTGGAGCAAAAGTTCATATACAGTTTTAATGCTTGTAGAACGTATGATAGTTTCATGTACAATTTCCCCAGAAATGAGCGACAAATAACTAATTTAATGATTAAATACAAATAATATTGGTAAATTTGTAGCTTACTGATTCGGGAAGATAAAACTGCTTCTAGCGGATGTAAAACAAATTTGGTTGATACGTTGCTACAATCTGCTTATGCAGCCGTACAATGAGCAAGAATTAGTGTAATAGTTAATCAAGAACTAAAATGTATAATCCATATAACAATATTAGGTAAAGCTTGTTAAATTACTAACTGTGAGCAAAAACATAAAAATATATATTTACAGAAAGAAAAACATTATTTGCATAAAACTGAAAATCTACGTTAATTATTTTATAATTTCAATACAGACAACAGTTTTATGTATTTTCTTTTATTCAACTTTGAATAAATGATGTGAATGTACGAAGAATGTTAGCTATATTTTATGATTTTAATTAAGATATAAAAGAAAAAAAACTTATCAAACGTAACAAAACAGTTTTCCTGTAGGTATATATCTGAATCTAAATTTAATTGTACTTGCCTAATCAAGTTATTCAACACACGAAACAAAATAATAATAATCCTGTCTACACGTAGAATTCGAATTTTGTTTTCAAAATAAAATTACTATTATTATTTATGGTTACGTGCTCTGAGAACATTAGTCGAAATTGGTTTTGCATATTTTTATAAGCAATGCTCTCATTTACTAGCAACTTATATTATTGCTACATTTAAATTATCTTAGAACTAAAAATATCCATGCTCAATTTTATACGGAAAACATTAAAAAACAATTTTTCAAAGATTCATTTTCGAAAAGATTTCATCGCCCAAATCACATAGGCGTAGTTTTATAAGAATAATTTCGAATTCGGTAGTAGGTCAGGTTTTATATTCCATATAACGAATTCCGTAATAAATTAGGCTCTTGGTTAAGATATTATTTCGAAAAATATACGATCGGCAAAGAAACAATGACAAATTATTTTCGTTAATGTACGATCCGGGAGTAGAGTTAAGTGTTATACTACTGATTTAGAAAAAAACACAAAAGAAAGAATGCGCGTTTCTTCATCTCGTATTTTTTTGTCCATTTCTGTGTCGCTGTTGGAATTCGTGTGACAAATCATCATTGAATTCCTACTTTATATACTAAACTTCTATTTTGATATGCAATAAAATATTCATTGTAATTTTAGCATTACTTATTGTGCTTAATAATATTATATGTATTACAACTTCTCTTGTTCCTTGTAAAATAAAGAAAAGTAATCATAGAAAATTACGAATACAAATATTTCAACTGAAATAAATAATAAATGGATACGGTTCATCACACGGACAGATTGACAGGAATTGCATATTTTATAATGTAATTAAATTTTTATGATTACATTATTTCACAAAAGAAAATAAATAGTGATAATACATATTTATTACAAGCACTTTTACTTTCTTATACGAAGAATAAGTAAGTTTAGTAATCATGAAAATGTTCTAACTTGAGATTTTAACGGAAATACACCTACGTCCTTCCCTGAGTCGAGTCTGACTATTTTCAGAATTCCGTTGATTGTTGTGTGTGAGCACTCTACAGTCAAAACTGCCATTGTTATAATCATGAAACTTAAAACTTACGATTTGTAAGAAAACATACTATTTTTGAAAAGAATATTTAATCCGGAAATGCATGTTGATTCTAGTCATTTTTGCGAATTCTCCAATATCTCCAAAACCGCTGCACTTACAGTAAATTTAGTAATATTTGAAATGAAAGATATTAATATTATACACAACTTTTGTTTCAATTTTTTTTTCAAAAACCGATAACAAGAAAACGGCTGCACTTACAGAATATATATAAATATATATATATATATATATATATATATATATAAATATATATATATACATATATATATATATATATATATATATATATATATATATATATATATATAAATATATATATATATATATATATATATATATATATATATATATAAATATATATATATGTATATATATATATATATATATATATATATAAATATATATATATATATATATATATATATATATATATATATATAAATATATATATATATATATATATATATATATATATATATATAAATATTTCGTTAGATTTTGAGTTCATTTGAATACTAAAAGACTGTCGGCCATAATAATTTCTAATGTAACGTAGTGAATTATTATATTTTCTAGAAATTTTTAAATATTTCATATTCTAATATCCTGTCTATCTAAATAAAATATAATTTCAAATTATTAATTCGTTGATTCTGATAATATTTATTATTATTTACTGAAATAAAAATACTGCAACTACATATATTAAAGATTAAAACTTAAATTACATTGGTAAGAATATTGATAATGGTATAAAAACGTAAGGATAATGTATGTTTTTCAAAAACTATCAGATTTGAAATGAAGGGAAACATTTATTAGAATTACCAAATTTTTATTAAATTTTCAATTATTATTCAACCAAATGCGCGTATACAAAAGCGAAACCCAATTGAAACAGCACTCAATACCTTTTGCCTAAATGTAGCCAAATGCGTTGCATCTAAATCTTACGAGAAGTTATCCTGGTAGCTACATGGTCTCGACTCTCTTGACCGTATTTTCCAAGATCAGTCTAGTGAACGACTACCTTTTATTTCATGCAAATGTAGGCTTACTTGATTCCCCAACGGCACAACGCATAAAATTCACTAGGGTATACTATCACACCGCACCAAGATGGTAAAGTAAAACATAAGCAGAAATTATCTATCATACGTGTCATACGATCCCTTGTGATAACAGAAAACTCCACAGCTAAGTGATACAAATGACAAAAAAAATTATGGCCTAATATCACTTTGTTACAGTGCTCATTACTCATAAAAATACTTTCATTTTCACGGTGCTTATGCTTGATAATATAAAAATATACTTAAGCTTCAAATGTTTACGCAAGTACCATGGCAACTATACTCATTATATAATTAAGTAGCTGGATTCCATTTTTCATACATTTTTATTATTCAGAGAACATTCACTTTCCTCACAATGAGATTATCCAATTTAAATACTCACGCTCATTTTGAATTGATACAAATGAAATTAATCAAGTTGCAAAACTTTCAAATTCTATTATTCCTTTTGTGTCGCGTTACGTTTCAGTTATAAAATATTCATTTTTTATTTTGCAGTAGTATGAAAAAAAGAATTTAAATTTTTTATTGTGTCAAGTTGAGAAGGAACAATCTGATCATCTTTACTTGGGAAAAGTTTGCGTGGGGGTTAAATAGCTCTGGGTTTGCGAAAATCCACCGAAAAGCATTTCACAGAAAAACAATATATAATGGGTTCGGAGGAAGAACGGATTTATACTCATAAAGCAAATTTATGGTAACACCTTTAACTTCAAATGACGCATCGGTGGACATTTTAGCATGTTAATCTATGTCAGACGTAGTTCGGAACGTGATAGGAATACATTCAAATGAACAGATAGACAAGATCTGGCTAGATTTTTAAATGTTTGGTTAGGTGAAGTTAAGTGCGGTTAAGTTAGATTAGATTATCATTGATAAGGTTGGGATAGTTTAATTAAATAATGTTATGTTAGGCTAGATTACGTTACATATATTTAGTTTACATTACAAAGTAGGTTAGTTATATTAGATTAATTTAAATTAGTTAGATAAAAGTTTACCTAGAATATATCGTATAACTTTAGCAATGAAAGCTTTTAGAATCCAGGAATACGAATTTTCTAATATCCAGTATACCCAACAAATTTTGAAAAGCACTGTTATCTTTTGCGAATTGACACAATTTGACTATAGTACTCAAAATTTCGATTTATTCCTCAAACGTTAGTAATTTTGTTTATTGATTAATATTGTTGTCAGTAAATTGTTGTTAGTAAACTATCTTCGATAATATGCTAGCGATTAATATAACTAGACCTTTTGAACTAGGATGTTGGACGTGGATAAGATGTGCGTCTGGTGTAGGTGGAATTTGGTTTCACTAAAGTTGAAGGCATACCACAGATCTCGCATCTTGGAGAAACTGCGCCTTAAATCGGTAGATCTGACGGCGCTGCCTGGAGCCAGCAAGGGTTTGTAACCGCGAATAGCCGGAAGCATCACGAGTGGACAGTTAATGGATGGCGAACCGCATCCAAAATCGATCCTCTCTGTGGTACACATACTCATCACACTACCGAACACATTCCGTTGGTAATAAACGCGGATAGGAATAATCATTCACTTTAATACGAGACATCTAAAAGATTAAAGTAGAAAATCGCGCATTATTTTCAACATTGAATAATATTTTCTTCTTTTCCTTTCTTTTAAGGCATTTGAGTTGTCTTTCGTGAAAGATAAATTGATTGTATTTTTTTTGCCTGTTTTTCGAGATCTCTCAAAAATAATGATTAAATAAATCATCTTTCTCTAGCAAGTTAGTCACATAAGTTCAATGCGAGGAGATCTATTAAAATCAAATTTTAACTAGTAATCAAATTGATACATCGGAATTGTACACATGGCCAGCTTTTGAATTACGTAATTTATTTTGAAAGTACTTCGATAGCTATAGAAGTATCGATTTGATGATTACAAATTGAATTCAGATTGCTTATTATGTTTTCACTAAAGTATACAGTTAATTAAATAATCTTCTTTATACTGATATTTTAAAAAGCATAATTTAACAAATAGACGTATTAAAAAATAATATTAACGCTAATTTCACATGACGCCATGTACTATTAGGTCTATACAATTATTCGTGTTAAATTTAACATGATAAATTTGGTATATTTAGTGTTAAATAATTTAGCAAAACGTGTTAATCAAACGCTGCATATACGTATTATATTACGACTTAAAACTTTAATTTTGACACGAAACTAAGCAACAAACTTTACGTTTATTATAATAATAACAAGAAAAAAAGATAATAAATAAATTTTCTGCTGCACATATATTAGGTAACATATTCCTTGAACTTACAAGAATGCTTCATTAATGCATAAGTTGTGACAAAGTTTAAAAAGTATTTACATTATATAATATAGATATTTTATAACTACATAGAAACTTTATTATTATTCTCTAATGTGTTTTATTATTTTTATTTGAAATCGATGTCTTATATTGCTTGCAAAAGTTATTCAAGCTCAAACAAAAGTTTTATTTTTATTGCTATAAAAAGCCATCTGTTACACTAATATAACGGATAAAGATACTATGACTGCGGCGCTTCTAGATTCAAAATATGGTTGAGAGTCGTCATAATTTTGGAATCAGCAATATTGTCTCAATATTAGTTCTACCCGAAGTAACTGTCAAATATTTGTTGATATCGAAAATAATGGATATGAGTTAGTAACATTGCAATCATGATTTAATTTTATTGAAGGAATAATGTAGAGTGAGATCCTTCAGAAGAATTACATGATATCTTGTTTTGCTTACTTGAAATAAATCAAATGAAAAAGAGGCCTAGGGCCATAGTAATTTTAATATTCTTAAAAAATAATCACGCAAACCACCGATCCTTCGATAAAATGTAGATTGTTGTGGAAATAAATTTGCAACGTTCTTTGTAAAGGTGCGTGATTTTTTTGTAGGAATATTGTTATTATTTTTCTTTTCGTTGTTGGAAAAGAAATATGTGTACAGATATGATTATGTGAATTTTATACATAGAAACCAATTACATATAGTATGAGTCCCATGTTGGAAAAGCATAGAACACTGTAATAAAGTAGGTTGAGTCACGCCTTCTTTCCGGAAACGGTAGCTACTTGTAAAGCGGAAACGTTAGTCCAGAAAGGATGCCGGAGACAGCGCGACCCTGTTCTAAACAATCCCTACTCATAAGCAACCAACTTGTTACCAACTTAAAATATTAACAGAGATATAACACTTGGTGACATGCTTTAAACTTCATTCTCAGCCATTTTATTATTATAACCATCATCTTATATAATAACAAATGGCTACACTACACATTATGTATGACCGACATAAAATATTACAACCAAATTATATACCGCAATTACTCTAGAGTTTGACGTCAAAATATATTTGATTAATTTATAAATTACACTCAGAGTGTAATTTATGATTGTTATGGTGTAGAATTCATATAGGTATATTTTACATATTAAATACGTCATAACCACATATAATTTATTGATTATATTAATTTGAAAATAAGTTATGCTTAATAACATATGTTATAGCAAAATATGTAATCTGTGGAGTAATTTAATTAGCTTGTTATTATCATCAATAACCAAAAGAGGGCAAATGTTTTAAGAAAATGCTCTAATGTTATTGAAGTGGTTCACCGAAAACGATTTTGGTAACAATTTGTTCACTTTTTTAGATGAAACCCTTAAATTTAATTTCCAAAAAAATTTCAGTTTTTGAAATGCAAACGAATGGCATCGTTTTATATCATTTGGAAGACTCATGCAGAAGTTTTAAATTATCAATAAATAAGGAAGTACAAAGTTATTAAGTTCCGCAGGGATCTAAATATAGATGAAATGATAAAAATAAATGTATTGTGTTTGGATTTATGTTTGTCCATTTATTAATTTATTATTAAAGCTATTAAAGTTTTATTATAAACATGTCGCTGGAATATTTAAAATGTATTAATTAAAAATGTAGATGTATTTTCAAAATACATGGATTAAATTTATAATAAAATGATGACAATAAAGAATAGTTTTTGTTGTTGCATTACACATATAATTTTATCTTAGGAGTAGATTAAAAAATTAAAATTACCATGGTTAATTTATTCAGCAAATACAACCTAATTATAATTAATCGTTACCGAATTTACAGATATTTATCGAGTGGTGATACAAAGCCACGCTTCTGGTTAGTACAGGCTATAACCCTGTTTGGCATAAATTGCATAGTTGCTGTCATAATATAGAGTTGTATAGCCTAAGTTAAGATAAGTTTAGAACTAAACGCTTACTTGTGTACCGTAACATTAAGAACCTATTAAAGCTCCTGCGCAAGGCTCTCCCTTAAGAAGAAAATCTAAATTTACATAAACCAGCCTTTCAGATATGAGAAATATATGTGTAGGACATACATAGAATTAACAAATTTAACAGCGACATTATTGCAGATACAACCGTGATTAAGAGCATGTAAAACTATCTCTAAACAATATTTAGAAGAGCTACATGATACATTTTTTATTGTTGTCGGTAACTAACGCTAAATATAAAAATTAATTAATTACGGATATAAGCAGAAAAATTTTTCGACTTTATTATACTTAGTAAGTTTAAACTGTATAAACATAGTCATTTCAAACTTATCTTATAAGTAGAAATAAAATTAGGTTTTAAAACCATTAAATTTAACATTTACGTAATATAATAACAAATTTCATTTGACATCAAAACAAATGTCATTATTGATTAATTTATAAATTATAAATACAAAAAAAATGTTTATTAAATTGTGTTCACACCAGCGGCAAATCGTATAATTAATCAAATTAATTATAACTGAAATTCCCATCTGGTTTAATTTAACGTAGTTTTAATAATTGAAAAATACTTAATTTAATTCAGATAGATAGACTAGGACTAAAAGTAAAACTTATATTAGTCAGTTTCCTGAGTTGAAGGGAAATAGAAATATGTAAATCCGCGAGCTAAATTTAGGTGAATTAAATCCTCGTATGTGGTAAGCTATCCATGCTATCAATCTATAAAGCTGCACGTTTTCAATGAATTTAGTTAATCATTGAATGGTTAATAATTTTATGGGAGTAATAATAAAGCCTTATGAATTGTCAAGAGACTCTTTACTTTTGAACAAAACCTGGTTTCAAGATCTAGAATTAGGTAAAGACGTGCTTCAGAATAATGTTGAGTGGTGTAAAACTGTAGTGCTCTACTCTTTAATAGGGTGGATGGGATTTCTTCATGGTGAATTTTTAATGCTAATGAATACTTTCGCGATTGTATAAGTTCAAGTTGCAACAATTTTTACTTTGCTGCGAAACTTACTCAATAAATTGAGGAAAATAGAGAAAAACAATAATGACAAATAACGACAATTATCGAATACTTTTACATGTATTCCAGTAGATACTTACCTAGTTAGCATATTGTTTAATCTTACTTAACATTTCTTATTTAGCGACAGAAAAATGATTAAGGAGCAATAATTGGTGAGATTTCAGTTTTGGTTTAATGAGTTATTTAATTAAGCTCGATGTTTCGGTATTACCTATGCCTTCTTCAGGAGATACATTTTCAGGTTTTTAAAAATAGTTATGTTGAAAACATGGGTAGTCATAATTTAAAAACAATGAATAAAATAAATAATTCAAATTAAACTTCATTTATCACGTTTTTATTAAAAAATCATTTAAAAAAATAAAAACTCAACTATTTATTTATTTTATAATCGTACCAATTATTGCTCCTTTCTTATTTATATAGAATGTTTTTTTTTATCTTCATGTACGAGCTAATAACGTAATTAGTTCTTATATTTGAAAGCTCTTTCTGTACACCAGCTCTAGCTTTTAGGAACTAGTAAAGATAAAGTGCTAGAAACATTAAATGTGCATATTATTCTTGATTACAATTGCAGTAAAATATTATTAAGCTTTCTGTCCGTTCAGTATTCACTGTAAAAACGAGTTTTAAAAGTTTTTCCAGTGAACAATATGAAAAAAACAGACAAATGCGTAACAGTGTATCTTTTTAGTTAGGTAAATTCAGTCACAGTTCAGGTAGGAAGTTGTAACACATAATAGACGTGTAGTGTGCGAAAATAGCGTCGCGCATCGTGCAATTCATTAAAGTGGAAGGAAATACCCGAGAGGGATGACGGTACACGGCGGGAACTGCAACAGCGCAATGAAATAACGAAGCGAACTAAAGCGTAATTATAAATAATTAATATGCAGAGCTTTGTCTCTGCGTGATCCGTGAGCCCGGCAGCACGGCGCGGCTTCCACGCACCAGGCACGTATCTACTCATCGCCGCTGCCTGCAATACTAGCTGGCAAATTGTTTGCTACCCACCCGCTCTAGCCAGCGTGTGTTTTTTCTTCACGCTCATTCGTTATTTTAATGTTGCAAGTGTTCACGTTCTACACAGTCAGGAATAAGCATTTTAACTCGTATTTATCTTCACCTAATTTATACCGCATTTATATATTGTGCTAATGACTTTCACAACAATTACACTTCTTTTTATTATTCATAAAAAAAGATACTAATCATGGTACGAGCGTGAAATTAAATTAATTTTATGTTTCTATGTACTGTCCAGTTACGTATACGCTAAAAATGAAAACGCATATATAAGTATTCGCTTTGGGACATTCCGCTGCGGACTATTTGCCACAAGGGAATTTCTGTTTTTTTTTTTGCTTCTATGTTTAGTTTAACGAGACCAAGGTAACTTTGTGTTGTTTTCTCGTTATAAGATCAGATTTAGTGCTAGTATTTTTAAAAGGGCATCATATAATTATTGCATAAAAAAGTTGTTATACTTTTGATCCTTTATACATTTTACAACAAAATAAGCGTAAGAGTAATCCCAGCGCGTTTTAACTTTAAAACTATATTCATCGGAATCACTTCTGTAGTGAACAAATCAAAAACTATAGTATCTATTGGTCTGAAAATTTAAAGTTAGTTTTATGAAACCATTGCGCTTGGTATGAAATACGAATAAGTTCATAAACATTTTAGTTTCTCGTGTAAAAGTTTTAAGATCCAATAGATTTTCATAGTTACCGATATAGGTATAACTTCAAAATAATATAACTTTATGAATAAAAAAAAAATGCAAACCTCTATAAATTTAATACAATACTGCATTAGAACTGATTCGTTTAGTTATTAAAAAAATATTGAAATTATTTCATCATAATTTTCTCTAAAATGATTCAATTACATGAAATTTGCTTAAATTTATAGTGCAATTTATATTTATTGGGTGTCATGATTATAAAATTATATGTCAAATGTGATTGTTTTTAAAAGATGTACGCTTTTGTGGCGCTTGTTATAATTCAACGATTGTCTAAATAACAATTTTGTTACTAAGCCATATTGCGATTCTTGTGGACAAACATATTGTAAAGTGAACAAAAGGTTTTTAAACGTAACATGCACGCTTGCTTACTTCTAAAGTTGGCAATTGTTGAAAACATCAAAAGGTTATAATAATCAGGAAAATATGGAAACAACAACGAAACAAATGATACTGAGCAAATTTGACATATTTACATACATACAAACAAACATAAATTCATGTGTGTATGTATGTAAATATGTCAAACTTTCACGGTATCATTTGATATATTTAATTTTTATTTTATTATAAATTGTGTGTATAGTGATTAAATTAAATTAATTATGATATGTTAAAGAGCTTGTTATGATTATTGTTAACTTAATAATTCTTAAGTTATAACAAGTGCCACAAGAATAAGACCGAATTTTGTGGTTTTAGTTATTAATATTCAGTTTAGTTTACAAATTTATTAGTAAGTACTTTAATCAAAATGATGACTATTTATATGACTATATAATCAATTATAAATGTGATATTTTTATCCATTTTAGAAACAAATATAAAGAAAAAACCTTTATTGTTAAAAACAATAATTTGAATTCAATAAATATTTTTTTAAACAATAACTAAAAAAGCATGTATTAAGAAATCTGACTAAAACAATGATCTTACACAATAAAATCTAAATAATTTATTTTTAAAAACATTTTAAATAATGCTCTTTTGACACTTTTAAATACGTCTTCACCAATTATTAATTGTATTTATATTTATATGGGGCTTTATACATATATTTATCAATGTAAATATGTATAGTACTAACGGTCTAAATAAACAGTCTTATATAAGAGATTCCAGGCGGTGATGCAATAATTTACAAGCGTAAATTTGGACAAGCAAATAACTCTTATACATTTGGTGTTCACTTGCTGCATTACGTCTTCATATTTGAATGTATATTTAGGAGTAAATAGCCCGTACATACATGCAGTACCGTAACAAGAGTGGGACGCACAAACAGGCGTAGCAAAACAAGTTCTATTGTTAAGCTGTTTAGGAGACACAGTATTTATATAAAAATACAACATACTCTCAATCATTTTATCTTCGAAGTGATGCTTTGTTGAGGTTTAAAGTAATGGTGTTTGGTTATTTTAAAATGAAAGAATTATATATATATTTTTGTATTTGTTAGATGATTAGCAGTGGAATGTTTAATTAAGTTCACGTATTCTTTGGCTATAATTATAGGCCAAAGTGTCGTAGCAGTTGCGATGTCGTTTTCGCATCTAATTAGAATGCGGCGTAGAGAGCGTACATCAAAATAACTATTCGGAACGCGTACCCCAAAGATTCTACATAATTTACTTTTATAATCTATTCAACAAAAGAAAGACGTCTTAATATTTTGTTAACACGCTTCGGTAACTTCGAGGAACAAGAAGACAAAATTAAAAGAATTTTTTGTGATTGAACGTGGCACGAATTTTATTATACGGAACTAGGAAAATCGTTCGCGCATTGCCAAGCATATCCTTCAATCTTCTTTTTGTTATCACTTCATTAGAAATTGTATAAAACTTTTGAAAACAAAATAATACAGTTTTCATGGTTAAGAACTCGTTATTTTTTTGGGTCAGGAATTCGCTAAATTAATTCTCTAAAGTCCTACGGTTTAAAATTTGACAAAAATCATTTCTTCTGGTAAAGGTACTCGTATTTTTACTTCTGAGCATTGTTTAAAGACAATTTGAGCACATGTTTTGAAACATATAGTAACATTAGATGAATGTATGCAATTATAATTTTAATTTCCGTACTACTTAATTTAGCTTCAAAATGTACGAAGATTTAGGCTGCGATGAGTAAGCTCCGTTAATGGAATCATTAATTATCAAATAATCATGCATATGTAATATTTAATTGAAAATGTACCTATATATGCAATGTATGTTTATGTTGAAACTTGGTTGGTGGTTGAGTGTGATTTATCGGTCGTATGGATGTGCTGCAAATTAATTACCCAGAACAAGCATTGTCCTGGCAGTCACATGTCGCCGTTGTTCACCGCCAACTTGCAGACTCTAACTCGCTGTGTCTCTGTGCCCGTTGCTTTCCGTCTACGTAACCTAGTAATTAATGGTCGGGAATTCATTAAAATATTACGGTTCACCTGAATAAGCGCATAAAGTGTTTATTTCATATCATATTCAACGGATGTTAAATATTCGTATTATGCACTCATCATTACGATTCATGCGAAAACAACAAGCTTTATTATTAAATACATCCAATATCATTATGGTGTTTACGTGATTTCGTCAGATAAACTTTAATCATTATTTGATATCTGAAGAAACAGACTAAAAAGCAGCACTCTTTTTTATAAAATATCTACAGTGTTCCACACTAAAATTTCTTATAGGTAGTACGTATATTTTGTTTGGATAAAAAATAATATATTTTTTTGAAAAATTCATGAAATTATTATGTAAGCTATATTAGTAATTATTCTGCCCATACATATTTATTTTTCAATTAAATTAAATACCTAACAGAATTTATTATTTTAAATGTATCACACTTCTCACTAAATCTATTTTGCACAATCGATGTGAAATGTCAAATATCAAATTATTTTAGTCTATTTTGTTTTCCTGTTAAAATATTGACAGACGCAATTGATATGAATAATTAAATATAAATTTATGAACCTACGTAAGTACAGCAACATAAATAAAAAAAAATTAATTTCAATAGTAATTTTCTTATAACCGGTACGATTTTTAAAGAAACTTTGAAACAAAAGTTGCATAATATTTTTCATTTTTAATACATTTATTTTATAGTGGAACCGTTGCGGATATATTGCAATAATTTATATAGAATAATTAAATAAAAAAAACTGTTTTGTTTTGACATATGGAGTAGTTTTATTAATCATTGAAACGTAATTTTCCGTTTTGCACATTTCTTTTAATACGAAATTCGTTTATCGCTAAAAAGTTACATAGAATACTTACAAGTTCATGACCGAAAAACTATACCACAAAATTAGTATTCAACAAGAAAAAAAAACTAACAAACTCTATAAGAAAACGTTTTGATTCAATAAATCCAATTTGAACTAAGTTCTAGTAAAGTTAGTGTAGTATATGGTGTTTTAACAGTAATTTGTATGTACTTTGTATACATTGCTTCGTTTACACGTATTGAAACGGTATTATTTATTGGGGTTCGATGGAAACCCTTCGCAATGAATAAAATATCAGGGCTATTCTGATCTCTTCAAGTTCAATCATCGTCGGTTGCTGTATATGTGCGTGCGTGTGTTTGGGGGCCTCTAGATTTTTCTTAAGAAGAAAGAAAAAGAAATCCAGCGTGGCTGAGGCGACGTGACTTGACTGAAACGGGATGCCACAAAGTGTGGCATTTACATCCTTTTTCTTCGTGATGCGGTTCCAATACATATAGCTACGTCTTTCTTAAGCGCGGTTGACACTGTGCAATATTTCAATCAACCTTAATATTTGAACCCACCCTTCAAAGTGGATGATTTAACTCTGCCTAAGAAACTAAATATCAAATACGTTATAAATATAATCTTAACATTTTATTTGTTGCGATAAACTCTAGCTAAATATTTTCCCTATTCATTTACGATATGTGTCACGAAAATTATATAAATTAATTCCTTGACGAACGTCATCAAAAGCTGACAACGTCTCGATATTAACCAATATGTCTACATCCTTACATGTAAAAAAAAAACATTTTTGCATAGAATTTTATGTAAAATTACGTTTTTGTCAAACAACGGTCTCATTTTATTTATTTAAACTTGTGACCTATCCAATTTATTAATCGACCAAGATACATTTTTATTTGTATAGATCCGATCTAGTGATCGACCACAATACACTATTATTTGTTTTCCTTAGGCACACATTTTCTGCATTAAAATTTAGTCCTTCAAAATAAACTCTACAAATGTTTATAATGTTTTTGTTTTTTAAATAATAATTTAACTTGAAACAGATAAAAGTTAAAAATTGATCAAACATATTCTAGAAATTGCAAGTAGTAGTTCGTAGAGAAGAAAGAATTTCGATAATTTGAAGCTAAAGTTAAACGATTTATAAAATGAAGTCTTAAATTGCAAGTAGAATGAAATATTGGATGGTGTCAAACGAGCTTTACTTATGCTCTCTTTCTGCCAACAGTGGCAGTAAAATGTTCCATACCACGTGGTTTGATGACGTATCATTGGGCGGCCGTATTAGGTCGTAACTCACAGTCGGTTTTCTGGACCGTCAAACTTGCAACCCTTGGTATATGTGTACGCACACGTATTTTTCGCCCCACAACGTACAAGTAACCGCCACCACTGCTATATGCCGCGTGGCAGACTTATCAAACCATCCACACTCACATCTAGTGGTGGTAACGCGAGTCGTTTGATAGCCTACGACAAAACGTTTTACGACCTACACAACTTTTATTATTTAAACCGACTCCCTCGGCTCTCTATCGAAATTTATCGGCGATCATAAATGGAAGATCTACCTAATCTAAAACCAATAACTAATTTCTAGTTAATTGCTCACTAAAACTTTAATTTATAGTGACTATCATATTAAAAAAGGTTTTTTTAAAACTTATTTAGCTAATGAAGAATTTTAACCTTTAAAATGCAGCTGTACAGAGATAATTGAGAATATTGTCCAAATAATATTACTTTCATATTATAAAATTTAATATACAGATCATACAAATTATAATGCAGACTGTTTAAAATTATAAAGGTTATTATCAGTTATTTTACAATCTTTATAATGCTAATATATTTTATAATGGGGGTAGTGGGATAACCTATGTCAATCGGCACCGAAAGGATTTCGGTTTGAGTGCTTTTATTTAGTCAAAGACCTTGTAAAACCATGATTCAAATAGTAATTAGCTCATTATTCACCCACCTTAGGGGTGAATCATCAGAAAATAGCTTTTTTAAATATATGGTCAGACATGATTTTTTTTCGCCCAGTTTAATTACATGATCTTAACTTTAGGTACATATGGACTAATGTACTATTCTTAAGGAATACGTGGGAATTTTTTTTACGCATTTTTAAAGGGGTTAAGACCTTCAAAAATCGATTTAAATGAAAAAAAAGGGTAAAAAATTGCTTTTTCATATTTAAATGAATTTTTATATGGTTTTTGTAGCCGGCTAGCGTTCGGCTAGATACGAATTGTAGCCCTATTAATACTCTTCAAATTGCGCCCAAAATCATGTGATTATCTTTATTAGTTCAGGCGACAAATAATTTTAAGTAAAAAAATGTATTGCCGGATTTTACAAACCATCATACTTATAAGTATATATATAAGTATATATATATATATATATATATATATATATATATATATATATATATATATATATATATATATATATATATATGCTGCTAGTAATAAATATAAAATTTTCTGAATTGTACAAAAACAAAATTGTAATTTAAATTTACTCGCTCCAAATGGTGTCAGCCAAAAATAAACCTATCCCCTATGTACACATGAACGAACAGGAAGAAGTTAAAAATGATGTCGTCTTTATAATCCAATAAAAAATTAATAGACCTATTTGAATATGAAAGTCGTAAATTTGAATTCACACTTTGTAACAGATATGGGACGTTTTATTATCATACAGAGAATATAAATTTCAGTTCCACTGACCTAGCGAACTATACAGCGGAATAGCTTTAACTTCTTATATATTCGAAAAGTTACACGAAAAAAGTGTTTCTTTTGAATTGAGCTAGTTTCAGAGAGCAAACAGTTTGTCATTTCGAAAAGTTATGGAGTGCTGATACAGCCATAAATCGTATCGGCGAGCATTTGGAATTTCTTAAAATACAACGCCATTGTAAAATCTCTCAATGCGTTGTTCAAACTTTACTGACATTAGCCCCTTGACGCTATTTAATACTGTTTTTACATTTATTGATTTACTTTTCATTTAAGTTAGTTTAACTGGACTCGTTTTTGTGCGCTATTGTTCTCATTCCGAGAAACTATTTGAGATACGAAATTATTATGCGAAATAAAATCGTTACTGATTTAAAAACTTTTGATAAAACAAATTGAATAATATTACCACAAATAATAGAAGTTTAAAAATTTAACAATGAGAAATAATATTTCATTGTTACGCTATCGAATATTAAAATGAATTTACGAACAACTTGGAATTAACTGTCAGAAACATTAACACCACCAATTGATTAACAGCTATACATGTTCAAATTGTATGAACTATTTTAAATGTAATCACAAATCTTGCTTTATTCCTCACAGTTCATAATTATTCTATAAAAAAAGAATCTAATTAATAATTAGTTACGCTCCAACAAATGTTGTCAATGGTAACTTTGTTTGGTGTGTGTTTTTATATCATATATAAAAGGAGAACTGTTCAATTGAAAAGAACTAGCTTTATACTCGTATAAACAACTTGTTTTTAGCAGAATAGAGGAGGTGGTATGTCATTTCTGGCTTTAAACGATATACGCAGAGTTTACTATTTAACTGGTGGTAAATTACAAATATATAAAAATGTTATTATTTAAAACTGTGTTTGTTTATTTTTATCGGTTAATTCACCATGATGAATATTTAGAAAGCCTTTGATAACGGATGTTATCTACTGGACTAATTGAGGAAAACGTTTTATAAAGATATATTTTATACATATTAATAAAATTTGACTTCTTATTGGCTTAATGGCATTTAGTTATTAAATGAAAATAATATTATAAAAACTAATGTTATTTGTCATATATATTTTTGTTGCGTATAACATCGTAATGACGTCATAAAATCTAATTTTAAATCACACGCTTATTGATTATAACTAGTTCAATAATGTAGAAGACTGTAATAATAAACTTTCGACCATTTGCTGATTTTCTGCATCTTAATTTAAGTAAGTTTGTAATTTATCGCATATGCTGTGAAGCATCTTGAAGGATATAGTTCTCACGTGTGACGCGGTGGGTGCGAACGACTTCTTTTTGGGTAATTGAAAGAGTCCGTTCCGCTTTTCGCTTCATGTCGGATACGTATTTGTTCCTATTAGAGACACTTTCTGACAACGGGTTGACAGTCATCCACATTTCATGTGCGAAATAAAACAACAAAGATGACACCGAGAGCAAAAATATGTTCACTCAAACACACATTCAGAGAAACTAGGAAAAAAATGTCACCAGAAATTTCTTCACGTATAACTAATCTTTTCTTATTTCAACGGAAATATATAGTTTCGTGAGAGTGTTTCTTAAAAACGACAAGGAAAGATAGGTTTCATTATTTCTTGATAGATCTATGCTATACCCAGTGTTCTCTAGAATTTCTATCGAAAAATTACACTTTTGAAACTTGACTGACATTTGAAAATGCTTCGTAGAAAAACGATATGTTATTATAAATCGTTTCTTGGCAATATTCTCTATCAAAATACTTTCATAATGCCTGATTTTTTACTCTGTAGTACGTATTAATAAAATAATAAAAAATAATGAAGATTTACCTCGAACAAATGTATACAATGTTTTCTAATATTGATTCAAACAACACAAATATGATTACAGTTGGCAATTCCAAATAGGGTCTAGTACAAGTTAAAATGATCATAACTTTCTATCAATATAAACCAACATTTGCTGATTTCGAGTACCATTGTAAATTTTGAAAAATGGTCGCGCTAGCTTCGCACATAACACATTTTACATGAACGCCCTCATGGCCAATAAATCATTTGAACTACATGTAATATTCCTGGTAGATAACAATAGTTAGTATTGACTAAAAGCACGGTTATATTGTCAACTTTTCTAGTTGGTTTTATTCGACATCGCCGTGTATATTTCTAGCGCGGGATACTGAATTCACACGTATTGTGTACAGATGACATTTACGACATGAAGTTCAATCAATCATGCACGATTCTTTTTTCAAGTTCCACCGGATTTATAAGATTTGTTATACCTGCTTTATTTAATGTCAATTTAATGTCAAGTTCGATTAATCGATATTCTGCACTATGCTTTCGTATGTCTTCGAATAAGGTAAATCTCACAAGTTTGTTGTTAAATCAATAATACTGACGCGACAAATATATTTTTTAGGATAGAATCTAAATATTTAAAATATTTGGATGTTTTATAACACTTGTGATATCAAATTAGTCTTACGCTTGTACTTGTGTTCGATGAGAAACAAATGTGTTATTGCTCTTAGCCATGAAATTTTATTTGTATAAGAGAAGAGATACCTAACTATGGATATATTAATGAAAATTTATTATTTCTTAATCCATAAATAAATTACATACACAACTGCATAGTTGCAGTAATTAACATGAAGATATTTTGTCATTTTCTAATAAATAATATATGTGTAGAATAAAAATATTAAATATTTAATCTTGTTAAAATCTTGAGAAATTTTCATAACGACAAAAGTGTATATATTGTCATAAATACTCAATTTTTTTAAAATTTATATAGATACGAATTAAATTTAAACATTATTACGGATATAAACATTCACATATGTTGAAATACCTTTTAAAAATATAACTATATCAAAAGCATTCAAATGACTGATCTAGAACGAATTTGTTATTTATGTTTCTTGTGATATGCATTCAACGAGTACTTGTATACTAAGCTAGTTAATATTAGAGAATCTTCTTAGACGACAAAGTCAAAAACAAATGAATGTTCTTTGACTTCAAATAAATCGGAATTTTCTTATCGTACAAGAATCTTTCTAGATGTTCTAAACAGAGTACTGTGCACGATGTAATGTTCATTTTATTTCTGTTTTGCACAGTACGAGAAAATCTCTTGGAGTCGGAGACATCACAAGTTAATTTCATGGAGACGATAGAACCGGCAGTGGTGGAAAAACCGTACTTTATCCGCGATGGACCGAAGTCATTGGCAGTCGTAGTAGGTCAAACGGCAACACTGAATTGTCGAGTTCGTCATCCAGGCGACCGTACGGTAAGTAAAATATTCATAAAGATATATGGCATTAGGAGGGCATAAAGTTTTGACAAAGGGAAATCAAGTTATGCTTCGCAAGAAGAATCCAGTGTGAAGTGCTATGCAGTATAATACAATATTTAAAGGATGGCTCATTTAAAATAATAGCAATCTCGATTGAATTAAATCAAAATGCATTCAACAATCTTTTGAACTTGTTGATTTTATGGTTATTAATACCGTTGATATGATAAATATATAATTAGATCTACTAAACTCCAATAGATGAAAGAAGCACAATTTTGTAATCATTAAAACATAAATTTCTGCAAGCTATGCTTATGAAAAAAATCGATTTCAAGATTTTAACGGAAATCCACCTTTTGATCTTCCCCGAATCGAGACACACTATTTTTGGAATGGTGTCCGGCAATAATAATTTCTAATATTCTGTAATGAACAATTATATTTTTTTGAAAGTTTAAGATTGTGTATTTTAATATCTTTTCTATCTAAACAAAATATATCTACTACGCACAAGAAAGTCCATTGAATGATACTGTAGATTTTTGTAGGTATAAATGAAATTTGAACAAGAACGGCATTGTCAGATGGTTTTCATTTTTGTTAAGTGTCAGTAAATATAGAGTCAAAAATTGCATAATAAAATATTCCAACACAAAAAGCATAAATATTTGATCAATCAAATACGCTGCTCAATATATTTATATATGATTTGACGGCTGCCATTGCTACCGAACACTGCATAAACATTTTTTACATCTCAAAAAAAAAAACATATATATATATTTATATATATATATATATATATATATATATATATATATATATATATATATATATATATATATATATATATATATATATCAATAACCTAATAGGCATGTTCACTAGGCTTGAACTTTCTTTTCAATTTTGATGTATTTGTACCATATTGTATATAACGGATAAATAAACATATTTTTTTCATAAACGTACTTTGACCATTTTGTGTGATTTATCGAATGTAAGATAGGTAAAAAAGCCAGTTTCACACATTTAGTGCTGGATAAACGAACAGAACTTTACAATAGCTTTCTTAAATATAGTTAAATATCAATAGCTATTTGAGCCGTCATTAGCGAAGCTATTCTCATTTGTATTTTTATATATCCTTTGCCAAAACAGCTTTGTTATACCAACAGCATCACTGTAACGGCGAATCCGCAGTGGTGATTGCGAATCTTTGCTCTAAACGGCCTAATTTTGTTTTCTCTAAGCGAGAAATGCAAATTAACTTTGTGGAAGGGTTCTACTTGTTTGGCGGAGTGAATCCTAATTAACAGTAAAACAGTACAGACTTTTATGAGATGCTGGAGAGTTATTTTGTGTAGGCTCTGAGTATACTATGTATAAACACAACAGCACTCTTTTCTCTTTTCGCCGTTGATAATCTTTTTAAAGAACAAAATCATCGTTGTTTTCTGTTTCATAGCAAATGCATATTTGCGCTTTTCAAAACATTCTGAATGTGACTTTATATTTTAATAAATATCTTTTGAAGGTTTTCGTGTTCCGTAATGAACTTTGAAAAGCACGCTTTATTGTAAACCTACTAATATATTTTTCTGTTGACAAATTTGACTGTGCTCATGAAGTGTGAAGACGAAAGAATTGTTAGTGATCAGCAGGTAGAAGCGAAATGTAAATTTTATGAATGTTCATTCAATTTAAAGAGTACTTCTAAGTTGCTACGTGATTTTAAAGATAAAAGTCGCTCTGGATGTATCTTTTGTCCAATTTAAGATTGAATATACTAAAATATAAGAATATAGCAATATATATTATTAATCTTGTACATTCTCAGGGTAAACTGTAATATCTTTCCATATTTAAAAGTTAAACCACTATCACGTCCAAGTTTGTAAACTAATATAATATGCTACATTTATGTAACCACCGTAAATTCATGGTAACGTGGTCGTGGTCATGAGCGCTATGATTCAAATTCCTTCTAACTACGTTTTAAATCTTGTATAGGTATTACTGATATGAATTGAGCAATCTTTACTAATGCTTATATATTTTATTTTCGCATTCCAATTAGTAGTTCAAATTGTAGTTCCATTTTAATGACATACATATTTTTCATATAAAAATTGAAACAATAATTATTTGGCAAAATTATCAATTAATAGTAACAAGTTAATTATTTATCAACATCTAAATACGCCAAACTGCATTATCACACCCAACAATAGTTTTTAATGATTAGATCAAAATAATTTTCAATGAAGAAAGCCTAGAACATTTATTTAATTGGTACTCTAAAATATTCAATTGTTTTAACTAATTTTGACTCTCCTAAATAAAATATCTGCAGTGTCATTTACTGGATTTTTTTGTGAATATTTGAAAATTTGGTTAAAATCAGTTCGGTACCTTCAGAGGAGAAAATGTGACAAATTTTGGTTTTACGACTAGCGAGCGACGAACATATTATCAAGTATATGACATATTTAAATTTTCGAAATCAGGACGATGTATTTCCATCTGGAATTTACTTAAAATTACAACTTTTGATGTATTTAAAGCTTGTTCAATTTGTAGCCGAAAGCCTTAAAAAAATATTGAATATAATGATTTTAGAAGTTAATAAAAATCATATGAATTTGCAATTTTTTTCGGCTAGTACGATATTTTGAATAATACATATTACAGTTGATATCCTAAGCCGATAACTATATTATTATTGGTTTGATTGTTACTTGAATCATTTTAACTATAGTACATATATTGTTTATTTATACAGATATTCGCCATGCTAAACCTTAGATATGGGTACAACATTTGCTCTGAGCAAAGCCAATGCTTGATCTGAATTATTTTTAAATTCATCTTTCTAAACAAATTAAAATTATTACAAAGAATAATACTTAGGGCTACTAGTACACATTCCAGTTATCATACAAATTAAATTAAACAAAATTGCATCAAATATTATAATTAACTATGCAGCTAGAAATGGCTAGAATTTATACAACTAGCACTCGGCTACAATAAGAAAAATATTTTTAATGAAAATATATACGACTACTGTTTATATATGTGTCGTATTGTGAATAAATGGTTGTTGTTTGTAAAATGAAATTTATTTAAAATGCTGACTGAATTTAACAATACACTGGCACTGCCGCTAAAGCTTATTTTAATTGATTCGATTAAAACCTACTCGAAAAACAAATTCAGCAGTAAAGGGCGCATATCATAAACAGTATAGAACATAGCTGAATCATAGTCAATTTAAAATTAATGTAATTATTTGCAACGTAACATACCGCTATATTCCCATGAGGTTATTGAAGTTAGAAATCTGCTCGTTTTACTTGTTCGTTTTATTACCTTTCGAGGAACAAAGCAATTGCAGTACAGCACTACGTCAACTACTAAATATTAGTGAGGCTAATTCTCATAACCGGACTCTTTTAATACATAAGTTGAAATACGAGGAGGGTTCGGTAGGTCCTAGACCTGAAAAAGAAAACAAAATATTTTTGAGAATGTTTATTTTTACTTTCTTTTACGAAGTAATAAGTAAGTATTGTAATCACGAAAAAAAAAAATCTCGAAATTTTAACGGAAATGTACCTTTTGACCTTCCCTGAATCGAGTCTGATTATTTTTGGAAGGACTTCTGTGTGTGTGTGTGTGTGTGTGTGTGTGTGTGTGTGTGTGTGTGTGTGTGTGTGTGTGTGTGTGTGTGTGTGTGTGTGTGTGTGTGTGTGTGTGTGTGTGTGTGGTGTGTGTGTGTGTGTGTGTGTGTGTGTGTGTGTGTGTGTGTGTGTGTGTGTGTGTGTGTGTGTGTGTGTGTGTGTGTGTGTGTGGTGTGTGGTGTGTGTGTGTGTGTGTGTGTGTGTGTGTGTGTGTGTGTGTGTGTGTGTGTGTGTGTGTGTGTGTGTGTGTGTGTGTGTGTGTGTGTGTGTGTGTGTGTGTGTGTGTGTGTGGTGTGTGTGTGTGTGTGTGTGTGTGTGTGTGTGTGTGTGTGTGTGTGTGTGTGTGTGTGTGTGTGTGTGTGTGTGTGTGTGTGTGTGTGTGTGTGTGTGTGTGTGTGTGTGTGTGTGTGTGTGTGTGTGTGTGTGTGTGTGTGTGTGTGTGTGTGTGTGTGGTGTGTGTGTGTGTGTGGGTGTGTGTGTGGTGTGTGTGTGTGTGTGTGTGTGTGTGTGTGTGTGGTGTGTGTGTGTGGTGTGTGTGTGTGTGTGTGTGGTGTGTGTGTGTGTGTGTGTGTGTGTGTGTGTGTGTGTGTGTGTGTGTGTGTGTGTGTGTGTGTGTGTGTGTGTGTGTGTGTGTGTGTGGTGTGTGTGTGTGTGTGTGTGTGTGTGTGTGGTGTGTGTGTGTGTGTGTGTGTGTGTGTGTGTGTGTGTGTGTGTGTGTGTGTGTGTGTGTGTGTGTGTGTGTGTGTGTGTGTGGTGTGTGTGTGTGTGTGTGTGTGTGTGTGTGTGTGTGTGTGTGTGTGTGTGTGTGTGTGTGTGTGTGTGTGTGTGTGTGTGTGTGTGTGTGTGTGTGTGTGTGTGTGTGTGTGTGTGTGTGTGTGTGTGTGTGTGTGTGTGTGTGTGTGTGTGTGTGTGGTGTGTGTGTGTGTGTGTGTTGTGGTGTGGTGTGTGTGTGTGTGTGTGTGTGTGTGTGTGTGTGTGTGTGTGTGTGTGTGTGTGTGTGTGTGTGTGTGTGTGTGTGTGTGGGTGTGTGTGTTGTGTGTGTGTGTGTGTGTGTGTGTGTGTGTGTGTGTGTGTGTGTGTGTGTGTGTGTGTGTGTGTGTGTGTGTGTGTGTGTGTGTGTGTGTGTGTGTGTGTGTGTGTGTGTGTGTGTGTGTGTGTGTGTGTGTGTGTGTGTGTGTGTGTGTGTGTGTGTGTGTGTGTGTGTGTGTGTGTGTGTGTGTGTGTGTGTGTGTGTGTGTGTGTGTGTGTGTCTGTGGCAGTGAGCGCTCTACAGCTTACACCGTTGAAGATAAAAGTATGAAACTTTAAACTTAAGATTTGTATATGCCTGGGAGGAAAACCTCCTATTTTTGAAAAGCATATTCAAACCGGAAGTGCATGTTTACTTGAGTCACTTTTTGCAATTTCTGCAATATCTCCGAAACGGCTGCACTTTCAGTAAAAATAGTTAGAATAAAATTGAAAGATATTAAGATTCTGCACAACTTTTGTTTGAAACATTTCTTCAAAAAGTAACAGTTACAAAATCTTATCATATTGATATTGCCATAGTTACGTTTTATGGGAAATTATATATAATAAATCGCATCTACTATGCATGTCAATTGTGTCAAATATTCAAATATTTTGACATATAACATTTATTGTCAGTGTCACAAATAAGTTTAGTGAAAAAACGTTACAAAGGTTAGTAAATAATTTAAATTATTATATGAAAATAGTTTGTAAGGTTTAAAGTTCATTTGAAAACTAAAAAATGTCCAGCCATAATAATTTTTGGTAATAATGTGCAATGAATAATTATATTTTCTTTATATTAAAATACATATGTTTTTTTTTAGAAATCTGACAATAATCTAACTTTACAATTTTACTGGACATAATGAATGAAAATATTTTCTTTTAAATTTAAACATTTTAATTTAGGACTAAGGTTTAAAAATACACATTATTTCGTTTCACTAATTTAATATTTATTGACGACTAGTTTCACCAACAAAGTGGCATCTTCAGGTCTTAACTCTAAACTAAAAAATATCATTTGCCTGTTTAGAGTTAAGACCTGAATATACCACTTGTTGGTGAAACTAGTCGTCAATAAATATTAAATTAGTGAAACGAAATACTGTATATTTTTAAACTTCAGTCCTAAATTACAATGGAGTTTCACATAGTAAAGGCTTACAAAATTCAACAAGTAATTAAACATAGTATATTTTAATTTAATACTATCAAATTAAAATATACTGACTACGTAAAAGAAAGTTTAGGGCCAACACATGGCCGATGTTTTTATTTGCAATGTAATGCATTTAAACCAACGTTTTTTTTTTGTCATATATGTATGTCGTGTAATGGTGAATCCATGATTCATCTACTGCCTATAAAACGTCGAAGAAATTCAGCGGAATCGCGTTTAAATCAGGCACACTCTTGAGAAGTGCTCATTCAAACGCGTTTTTGGTCGACTGTTAACAAACACGGCAAATGCCAAAACTTATTTGTTTTACTCGATCGCCACAAACAAGCAACTACTAAACGCACGCATCTGAAACTTTGCAGCACGCCATCTAAAGGATGATACTTGGCAAATATCACTTAGCCAAACAATTTAATTGCATCTGGAAATCGATAGATGATGCAACAAAGAAAACTTAAGTGCTGCTGTACTGACATAGCTAATATATGAACGTCGAAGCTATTTTTTTAAGGAAAGCAGATTATTTCAATAGGATTAATGTAGTTCAATATACAAGCTAGGATCAAAATATAGTGACTAATTAATATGGTGACTTGATTGATGACGTACGATATTTTGTCTACTTAGATAAAATTATTTTGAATCAATTTCGTTACAGTGATACGAAATAGTCTCATTTTCAAATTTGAATACAGGATATATGGCGTATTTGGGATACTGATATAATATATAAAAAGTGGCGTTATGACTTTTTTTAATATTTTACGCTAAATTACACGTGTCATGTTGTTTATTCATGTTTAAAGCTTTTGTGATATTTCTATGGATACACATCAAGAGGAAATATTTTTGTTATTTTGTGATTATATACTAGATTGTGCAAACATAGAACAACTGTTTTATAACCCTATCTTCTAACTCAAAATAACTTAAAAAGGAAAGGTTTTATTAAGAAACTATGCTTCTACTTTTTAGCTTGCCGTACGTAGTAT